>JBCNJP010002089.1:0-16275 GCA_039602395.1 Deinandra increscens subsp. villosa | reverse complement strand
CAAGTTATGTCAATTTTAGTGAACACCACTTTTCTGCTAGCGTACCAAAAACCTTCTCAGCGTACCAAATTGTTGACCAACGTACCAAAACTTTGACCGGACCAAACTCTTCAGCGTACCAACTCAGTAGCGTACCAGTGAACTCAGCGTACCAGAATTCTCAGCGTACCACATTGGTACGGCGTAATTGCCTGCGTACCAACAAGTAATCATCGCGTACCACCGATGAAGATTGTCTTCCGGACCAGCAACCAGCATACCAAAACTTATGAAGATTTCCTTGCGTACCAGCAACGTACCAGTCAGTGTACCAGCAGCTCATCCAGCGTACCACGACATTCAGCTGGCGTACCAACACTGTTTCGACTGATTTTTGAGAATTTGGACGTTTTGGACTGTTATTTGCAGCAGTAGGCAACGAAAACACACTAGGAATGTTTTAAAATCAAGTTTGACATTAGAAACACTCGGAATTGAAGAAAATTGATGAAAAACCAATAAAACACAAACTTTCTCTCACTAGAAATCCGAAAATTCATCAAAACACAGCAGTAGAGCAACCTGGATTGCTCTGATACCACTTGAAAAGACACGGAATGATCTTACTACTGTGTGTTTCAATGAATCTAATGAACGAGAATGTAAATAAGAGTTTCCGTACTGAATCACTTGAAGATTACAATGAAAAGCTCTTAGGTTTCTCTCTCTAGAACACATACAGAAAGTGTAGAAATGACTCAGAGACTAAACTTTCATTCTATCACAACCTATTTATAGGTAACACATTCTGGCCAACGTACCATCCAACATACCATTGGTACGGGCGTACCATTGGTAAGGCAGACCAACTTGGTACGCTGCCCCCTAAGACTTACACACTAACAAGCTGTGACAATCGCAAATTTCAGGTTATAATTTAACTATTATCTTAATTTATTTAATATATCGACATGTTAAATTATGGTGTGAATATAAAAAAAATACATATATATATAAGCATAAATTGCTAATTTATGAGTACTAGCGTCATGCTCGAATATAAATAAATATTTATATCTCGTCACACTGATGACGTAGTAATATTTAAGCTTAGTCTTGGGTAGTGGCTCTCAGATTCTAAATATTTAATAAAATAGAGTGATTGTAACCCAAATGAAGACTTATTTGGTCACTCTAAAGTGTATATATTAGTAATGAACAGGCATATCAAATCCGTCTAAATTCACCCTGAGACGTGATAACCGAAACAAACGTGTGACATACGAACCTTACAAACATTCATTTGTATTTTTATTTCTATTAGACCCTTGCCATACTACCCTTATTTTATCTTTAAACCACATTTTCAACTATTAACTTTTCCCTCACCAATAAATAGATTATGTGTTCATGTATCTAAGTTGTGCAAGTGGTGCAGAAGCTTCTACCTATACTACACCTATATCTATAGATTTGCCAAGATTTCCTTGTCTAAATAAGAAAATATCTACAATGGTTATATAAGTAGAACCTTAGAAGTAAACACCTGAATAAAATCATCTACCAACCTCATAAATTCCACACCTCACGTGCTTCTCTCTACTCCTTTAAAAACCCATGACACTACCACCTTTCATTAAATAATCACTTTATTACACAATTAAATCATGGGTTAGTAGATAGTTCTAGTATTTCCAAGGGTTTTCTTCCAACGTTTGAAGTCATCGGGTTATAACGAGAAGATTATTATCTTTTATTTCGAGCAACAAAGCGGATCGTCACCTAGTATCTTTATACTAGAGGTAAAACCTAATTTTTTTAGTTTAAAGTTGTGTTCGAATAGGAATTCATCCAATCTAATCCTAGTGAAATGCTTATATTTCTATAAAAGATTTATCGTTGATAATGGGTTCATGTATATCATCATAAAAGTTAAAACTAAATAGAAATTAAAACTAGTAATCTAACAACAAAATTGTGATAAACTTATGGTTATAAAGCTAGTGTTATTATGAGTTGAATACGTTGTAGTTTACATAAAATGGAGTATTTCATATTATGGGTGTTTCTTTAAAAGTTATTGGTTTATATGAGTTATGTTAAAGAGTTTTAAAGAGGATGTATTTCATATGCAAAAAGATGTTTTTTTATAAATCATGAAGTGTTAAAATAGTTATCACCTTATAAAAACATTTAAAAGGAAGAAAGACATTCAAAGGTTACAAAATTTAATGAAAGCATTCATTGAGAGTTAAATTCTTGTTGTATCAAAATGATAAAATAGCTTTTAATATGATAGTTAATGAAAATAAATGATAGTATAGTCTTTACACAAAAACTCAGGTATATTATAAACTTTCAAATTGAAAAACAAAGATAATTTTGAATGGTATTTAAATATGTAATTAAAGTTAGAAGTGAAACAAACTTTACATTTCTAAAAAGGTATAATTTGTTGTGAAAACGTATTTAATGAAAGTCTAGACTATAAAATAAAAAAAAACTTATGGTTAAATGGACGGTTTCATAAAACATGGAGATTTAATAGTAACATAAATTCTATGTTATAAGAAGTCATGGGATTAAAATGAAAGAGATAATCTTCCATACCTATACTATTAAAAATAAGAGATTGCCAAATAGGTTGTTATTAATTAAACATTTATTTCAATTTTGTTTTCTAAACTCACGTAGGTAAAATAAATCATAAACTGTGTTATTAAATTATTTTTAATTTAAAAAATTAATTGAACTAAATTATATATTGTACCATTTTTATATTTCTAAAAATGTTTATTAGGTCGACGAGGTTAATCTACGAAATTCGTCCTATAAAATAAATATAGAACGAATTGGATGAATTTATTAATCTATGATCATGCTTAGATATTAAGTGTCCTTCATTATAATTTTAGGACTCGTCTAAGACAATAAATCAAATATTCAAGGCGCACAACCAATTGCTGATCATTGTGAGTTCACGGCCCCTTTTCAACATGTTTACCGGGGGAGATTAACATATTTTACTTGTTTTTGAATTATTACATGAGTTGTTTATCTGGTTGAGCAAGCTTGAAGTCCCCTTCAGCTTATAACGTGAATTTCAGTGAGAAAACGTGATAATTAGGAGTGGATCCATTGGGTGTGACGGCCCTACTCGTCGTTAGTAGTACTAACAATGGTAGGAGACCAACGAGTACTTGATTAGTCATTTCGTGTTCGATATTATGCTCATACATATCAGTGGGGAAAATATATAACTAGGTCAAGTAGCGTTATAAGGCTCATGGTAATAACTACACATTATTGTTGAAACATACAATAATAATTATGTGGTGCACATTTGATTCATTGCTTTAAACTTGTTTTTAAAAAGTAAACCTTGTTTTATCGAGTTATAAAAGCTGTGAATTCACTAACTTTATGTTGACTTTCAAAGAAAATGTTAATCTCAGGTAAAGGAAGGGCAGCAGAATAGAAGGATTATTGGGTCGGATATGTTAAGAGGAAATGGGACTAGTTTTAGCAAATTATTGCATATGTTTTAAAATAAAGTCCAAATGTTATGGAACTCCGTTATGTCTTATTTTGTTTAAATGTAATAAAAGTACCTTGTAACATCGTTGTGTAATAAATTGTGTTTACTAAAAATATGTAGACGTTGTTCGATATAGCCATTGTTTCGATCCATGATAGTCACCCCTCGTTCTTCCGCAACGATTTTGGCGGGGTGTGACACAAGTTCACTAAGATACAATACACGAGACATTTCATAGCATAAGAATATGCTCTAACAAAGTATAAAGATGCAATGTGTGAAGAACAAGTAAAGCAGTATATCAACTTGATATCAAATGTAAAATTAGTTGAAGATAGTTGAAATGAGATAAATTGAATACTCTCAATTTATCTCTGTATAATCTGACACACTCCAAATTCAACCGCCTTCAACTACATTATTCTTTTACAATTTGCTATAAATAGCAGGTGCTGAAGAACAAAAAGGAAGAAGCATTGACTGAAGAAAAGCATGAAAACATAATCAACATCCAAGAAAGACAGGCCTGATGAATAGCTTCAACTACCCCGGCATCGTATGAAATAGACCGACGGAAAACATGTGCCAAACCTAAAACACGGGAACTCAAAATTAGCTAACGACTGATTAAGGAAGCTCGATTTGTTCTTTGATTTTCACTTCATCTGGACCTTACTTTGCTACTTTGATAACAACGAATGGACGACGTTAGCTTCTTTAGTTTCATATAAACGAATAAAACGAAAAAGACTAAACATCAGTTCTATTTCTCGACCTTTCGCTGATAGAGAAAAGATCAGAACAAACGTCGATAAAAATCCCATGTCCACAAAGGAAAGCAATAGACAACAGTCACCGTCTAATTATCACAACATCTTAAGTCTTTACCTTTAACCGCCAAATTCTAGGGGAAAACGACCGCAACCACCGTATTAGTCGTCGTCAACCACCATCCAACACGGCCATTGGAGGGAAGAACACAAACACTTACGGATCTGTTGTTTAAAGAGAAATCTATGGTGGTTAGTATTTACCTTAAATCATCGGAATAAGCAGAATTAAAACCCTTTTCGCGGCCATTGCAGATTAGGAACTGTCATCGTCTCCTTTGAAATCGGTGAAAGAGGACGAAGGAAAGGATAGATCAGGTAGCTATGGCTGGTCGGAGGTCTCCAGAAACTGTCGGAGTTTGGTGGTTGTCGCCTGACATAACCGGCTCTCCCAACCTCTCTCGATCTCTCTTTACGAATGTATGGTGATGGGAGCGGGTATGGAGAGCTTGCATTTGAGAAAGAGTTATCAAATGTCAGTGGCTTCCAACGAAAAGACATAAACACCCTCATAGTTAAAGCCAGCTTATATGTACGGAAGCATGAGAGAAGTTGTACATAAAAAAACTCATATGTGCTTAAAGAACTTGTAAGTTGTGCATATTAACTTGCAAATCCGACATCTAAATGTTTATATTAGAATTGTTTTTTACAAACACCCTCACTTTCCTTAAAACATGGCACGCCTAATATTTCAATGAATCATAATATCCAAATCTTAGCCATTGATATATATACCATCAAAAACCATATAAACATACTAAATTTCTCATAGGATTTTGTAAAAGCTGCATAAAAAATAGCAGGCATGATCAACCATTTACGCAACAGAACTTTGTTCATCCTTCTCTTAAATTTCAGTTTATGCACATTTGTTTCTGCCCGGTTTCAACGGTTACATCATGAAATAAACGACAATGGCTCGCTTAGCTTTTTGGTTATCGGTGATTGGGGTCGAAAAGGGTGGTACAATCAATCTCAAGTTGCTCTTCAGGTTTTGATTTTCCTCCATTTTCACGGTCTGTAGTTGTTACTTTTGTGGGTTTAATTATTTGGTGACATCGTTGCAGATGGGAATCATTGCGGACAAACTGGATATAGATTTTGTAGTTTCGACCGGAGATAATTTCTACGATGACGGGTTAACCGGCGTAGATGATCCTGCCTTTGATGAGTCATTCAAATACGTATATGCAGCTCGTAGCCTTCAAAAACAGTGGTATACCGGTTGGTATATACATACATAACAACTTTAATTTTCATTTTTCTTTCATTTTAGCCAATTTATTTTAAACTAGCGGACGTAAATCCCAACATTCCGACGGTGTTGTTAATGTTAAGGAAAATCTACGGTGCTTGGTATATAATAAAAGTTATCTCGTGAAATAGATAAAAATAAAAGGAAAAGCGTTACAAGGTATATTCAAACTAATCCTTTCGGACATAGATACAAAAAGAAAAACAGACACGTAATATTCATATGACCTATGTTTTTTGAACGGTGTTTGAAATTACTTATCAAAAATCTCCATTAATAACTGAGTGAGTTTTCTTATGACGGGATTACAACAATCCATACTACATTTAACACTTCTTCATGCTTGACTAACTCACAAACACCATCAAGAATCACTAGGTTTATTTATACAGAAAAGACATGGTTTATATGCCTGAATACATGCATGATACATAATTTTCTTAAAAAATATTGGTTTACATACCCTACACATGATTTTCTAAAAAAAACATTTTGGTTTTTATTTCATATTCACAGATAAGTTAATAATACGCTAGTACTATCAACTATTTCTTGTTGACAAGATACCCGCTTTATGGGAAGTACGTAATGTATTTTTCTGACAGTATTGGGGAATCACGATTACCGTGGGGATGTAGAGGCACAATTGGCCCCCATGCTTAGAGAAAGAGATAACAGATGGCGTTGTCTAAGATCTTTCATCGTAAACACAGGTTAATTCATAACCATAACATTTACTATATATACATAGTCATTCCATCACTTCCCATTCTAAAATGTATATCATCGATTGAATTCAAACTTTGAGATTTCTTATCTAGACATTGCTGAATTGTTCTTCGTGGACACGACTCCTTTTGTCAATCTGTACTTTGACGACCCGAAAGATCACAAATACGATTGGCGAGGCATACTTCCTCGCGAAGTTTATGTTACCAATCTTCTAAAGGTAAACACACGTTTATTTAACTAACGTGATTAATGCATGTACGCCTTTATCAGAAGTGATTTTTAGTGAAATTGAAGGATTTGAGATCAGCGTTGAGTGAGTCGAAGGCTAAGTGGAAGATTGTGGTCGGGCATCATGGTATAAGAACCACCGGTCATCATTGTGATACTCAAGAGCTTGTCACACACCTTCTGCCACTTCTAGAGGTATATATATAGGGGAAAGTTTTGGTACAAAAACACTTTTTCGTACGAAGGTACGAAATAAGGGTAAAAGTGTCTGCCCACGTTTGATAATCACGCAAGATTTTGTCATCATGTTTTTTGTAACAAAATGATGTCAAAAGGGCAATTGTCATTATTTAGCCACCAAAATATGTTGTGACAAAGCAAGCTTTATTTCATAATTCCGCAAGGTATATTAATAATCTTGCAAGATATATTTGTCACTATGGTTTTTATAGCAAAATGGTGTTAAAAGGGCAATTGTCAAAATTTGCCACCAAAAATATGACGTGACAAAAAACCTCTTTGGTAGTCAATATTTTCCATGATTTTAGTGATCGCAACCATTGGTGACAAAAGTTATTTGTGATGGCATATAGGTGTCACAACGTTTTTGTCACCGTGTTTTTGGTAGCAAAATGGTGTCAAAGGAGCAATTGTGATCATTTTGTCACCAAATATGTTGTGACTAAAATACTATTTTGTAGTAGTGATAGTTCATAATCACGCTAGCAATATTGCATAATCAAGCAATCTTTATTTTATAATCACATAAGGTATACTGATAATCACGCAAGATAGATTTAATAATCATGCAATATTTGTCACGAATTTTTTTGGTAGCAAATAGGTTTCAAAAGGGTAACTGTCACTATTTTGCCACAAAATATATTGTGACAAAAAAAAATTTGTGTAGTCGCAACTTTATTGTGCCAAGGTTATGAGAACACATAGTCGAGTTCTAAAAAAAAGTCAAAAAGAAAAGTAGAGCAATACTATACTCGAATTAAAGAGAATTAAATGATCGATTTAATGGTGTAATTTAAAAAAATTGATGTTATATAAAAAATATATAGACGTTTGAAAAAGTGAGAAAACTTAAAAAAGTCAACAATGGTAATCATTTCTCAGACCCATTTTACCCTTCAATGTTCTTTTCACGGTTAACTTTTTTTTTGTTCATATCTAGATTAGATCTAACTAGATCTGAACTACTTATTTCTCATACCAATGGCTCAAAAGCCTTCCACCAATTCGTACGATTTATGCCCTTTGTATTTGATCTTTTACATATATATATATATATATATATATATATATATATAGGGAGATGATCATTTGAAAACCAATTTGGTTTGAGAACTTTGAGAACCATTCTAAGCCACTAGTTTATATATATGGAAATCCCTCCATGAATTTGAATGCCTCCCCCCCTGAAAATTAATGGCTCAGAATGGTTTTCAAAAGGTTCTCAAAATAAAAAGTTCTCATTTGAACCTAACCATATATATATTTACTTTAATTTTGAAATTTATTGAAGAGAGGGGAAAAGAAAAATTTGAGAAAGAAAATTAATCACAACCATTTAATGGAGTGATCCACATGCATCGTGAAAGAAAAGTCTACGGACCAACACTTTTTAAGAAGGTCTACCGTGAACCTCCTATTATATACTTATATAGGTTTGGGGTAAAATACATCCTCCATTTTCAATACATCCAGTGCGGATTAATCTAAGTCACTCATTTTCCTCCACATGCATGGTACATGTTTATTTCCCCCACATGCAAGACACATGCTCTTTCCCCCATACTTTTTAAACGGCCGTAACTTTTTTATACGTCAATATTTTTTCGAAAAAAAATGCACCATAATTAAGAGCGTTTTATTATCTTTCCAACGCATATAGTAAAGGCATACTTTCGAGGAACTTTTTTTTTTGCTAGAAATGGGGTTTCTAAAACTGAGCATATTTATGGTGTTTTTCGTTGTTATTTTAACTGCACTTTTTATGGTGTTTTTCACTGGTTCTTTTTTAACTGCACTTAATATGATGTTTTTCACTTTTTATTTTTAACTACATTTTTATGATGTTTTTTGCTGTTATGTTTAACTACATATTTTTTAGTGTTTTTTATGTTTATACTAACTGTATTTTTTGGTGTTTTTCGTTGTTATGAAATTGTGTTTTTAACATGTGACATGATGTTTTTTGAACTTTATTAGTTCGATAAACATTTTGAAAAATGTCCAGATTGAAATAAGCACTAAAAATACCATAAAAATTATAGTTTGAAGAACAGTGGAAAAACACCATAAATTTACCCAGTTTTAAGAAACCCATTTCAGGTCAAAAAAAATCTCAAAAGTATGCTTTCACTATAAGCGTTGGAAAGATAATAAAACGCTCGTAATTATGGTGTAATTTTTTTCGAAAAATATTAACGCATAAAAAAGTTACAGCCGTTTAAAGAATATGGGGGAAAGAGCATGTGCCTTGCATGTCGGAAAAATAAGTGGCTCTCATTAATCGGTAGAGGATGTAGGAAAAATGAAGGATGTAGGATAACTTGACTATATATATATATATATATATATATATATATATATATATATATATATATATATGTATGGAGAGGATCATGTGAGAACTAATTGGTTGTGAGAACTTTTGAGAACCATCTAAGCCACTAGTTTATATATATAGAACCCCCCCCCCCCCCCAATGAATTATAGTAGTTCCCACCTGAAATTAGATGTTCAGATTTAGTTCTTAAAAGTTCTAAAAATAAAAAGTTCTCAAAAATTCTCATTTGAACCTGCACACACACACACACACACACAAAAATATATATATATATATATATATATAGGGTGAGGTTCATTGTAGACACCCCCATAAGTGTAGACAGGTAGACACCCTATTTCATATGTGAAATCACTCCATTTCGCATGTGAAATTCAATATAAATTTTTTTTTAGATTTTATGTAAATAAATAAATAAAATCTAAGATAAACAATGAGAATTGTGAAAAAAAAATTCATGGATGATTACGTAATAAAATCTATGATGCACATGACTTGATTTGGGAAAAAAGAGTAAAACGAAAGCATGAGAATGAGTGTGCGTAATCTGCATCATTCATTAATTAAATTTTTCACAATTCTCATTGTTTATCTTAGATTTTATTTCTTATTGACATAAAATCTAAAAAAAAGTTTCTTTTATTCAATTTCACATGCGAAATAGAGAAATTTCACATGTGAAATAGGGTGTCTACCTGTCTACACTTATGGGGGTGTCTACAATGAACTTTTCAATATATATATATATATATATATAGGGTGAGGTTCATTGTAGACACCCTCATAAGTGTAGACAGGTAGACACCCTATTTCACATGTGAAATTACTTTATTTCACATGTGTTTTCACATGTGAAATTTTCTGAACAGCGAGAAAAAGGAAAAAAAAAGAAAAAAGAAATTAATCATAACCATTAGATCAAGAGATCTAATGGTGAAAAGAGGTGTCTATCTGTCTACACTTATGGAGGTGTCTACAATGAACTTTTCAACATATATATATATATATATATATATATATATATATATATATATATATATATAGGGTAAGGATCATGTAAAAACCACATCTTTTTGCGAAAACCTAAAAACTAATACTAAAACCTTCATAACTATTTCATACGATCAGATTTTTTAAAAAAATTTGCACCAAAAACCTTAGAATTATGAGTTCTTTAATTCTGGAAAAAAATAAAAAAAAACTTTAACGTCTCGTCGTTTTTTTATTAGTGCACATGTGCACTAATAATTAAACTCATACATATAGTATGCGTTAATGTTTTTTTTTTCGAAAAATCGCATCAAATACGTTATAATTTTGTTAGTTTTTCGTGGTTTTTTATTAGTGCACATGTGCACTAATAATAAAGCACTTTATACGTGTCGTATACATTAATATTTTAAAAAAGAAATTGCACCATAAATCTTATAATTTTGTTATCTTTAACTCTGAAAATATATTAAACGTTTTAAATTTTTTTTAATTTTATGCTACACATATGCACTATAACTAATAGTTATAGTGCATATGTAGAATTATCATTAGTTCTATGAATATTTTAGTTTTTTTTAAATGTTTTTAACCTAAACAATATGTTTTCGCATGACAATTCTCATTTGTTTAGTACTAATGAAAATGGTGCACATGTGCACTAATAATACACATGTGCACTAATTTTTTTTCTTTTCGAAATATCAATTTATCTTTTCCAGAATCAAAGACAATAAAATTTTAAGATTTTTGGTGCAAATTTCATAGAGAAATATTAACGTATGTAAAAGTTATGAAGGTTTTAGTGTTAGTTTTTAGGTTTTCGCAAAAAAAAGAGTTTTCGCAAGATACTTACCCTATATATATATATATATATATATATATATATATATATATATATAGAGAGAGAGAGAGAGAGAGAGGGTAAGGGTCCTGTGAAAACACTTTATATTGCGAAAACGCGAAAACCAATATTAAAACCTACATAACATCTTCATACGTTAATGTTTTTTAATAAAATTTGCGCCAAAAGTCTTAGAATTACGCTAATCTAGACAAAAACGAATTATCATGCGAAAAAAACACTCCTTATGTTAAAAACATATTAAAAACACTAAAACATTTATGCTAATAAGGATAGTGAAACATAGTGCACATGTGTAACATATAATAAAAAATATATAAAATGTTATTTTTTTCTTTAAATCTAAAGATAAGACAAATATAAGATTTAGGGTGCAATTTCTTTTTAAACCTATTAATGTACACCACATGTATGAGGTTTTTTTTTGTGTGATGCACATGTGCTTCTTTTAGTAAAAACACACAAAAAAAATGATGAAAATATATGATATATGGTGCAACTTAGAAGAAAATATATTAACTCATAATAAAAGTAGAGGTTTTTTTTTTGTGATGCACATATGCACCACAAAAAAAAAGAACGTTAATTTTTTTCTAGTTTTTATAGAAATAAAGATAACATAATTATAAGACTTTTGGTGCAAATTCTTTTCAAAAAATATTAATGTATGAAAAAGTTATGCAGGATTTAAGATGGTTTTCGCGTTTTCGCAAAATAGATGTGTTTTCACATGATCCTTCCCATATATATGGGTAACGATCATGCGAAAATATTTTTTATTGTGAAAACGTGAAAATCAATATTTAAGCATCTATAACTTCTTCATACATTAATATTTTGTTTATAAAAAATTACACAAAAAAAAAAGATTAGAATTCTATTGTCCTTCATTCTGGAATTTTTTTTTAAAGTTTACATTTCGTGATTTTTTTAATAATGTACATGTGCCGTATTATCGTTAGTATAACACAAGGGAAATTGTCATGCGAAAAAACACTCTTTATATTTAAAACATAAAAAAACACTAAAACCTTTATAGTACTAATGATAATGCTACATATATGTACTATAACTAAGAGAATTCACGGTAGGTTCTCTAAAAAATATGTGAGTGTAAATCTGCATATTTGATAAAAAAAACTGGTGATTTGCTAAAATTTGGGGATTGAAGAGAGAGAAAAGGTAATGATAAAGGTATAAAAAATATTATTTAATTATGGTTGTGAGTGAAAAAGAGAGACAAAGTAATAATAAAAGTATAAATTAGAGGGATGGAGCTCTAATAGTTATACTACAAATGTGTAGCATAGAATTAAAAAAAATTATAAAATGTTAAATCTTTTTTCAGAATTAAAGATAACACAATAATAAGTTTTGTGATGGAATTTCTTTTTTAAAATATTTAATGTATACCACGCGTATGAAGTTTTTTTTAATAGTGTACATGTGCATTATTAAAAGAATGACGAAAAGATAACAGAATTACAAGATTTGTTGTGTGAATGTTTTTAGTAAAAATATTAACGTATACTAAATGTATGAGTTTTTTTAATACGACACATGAGCACTATTTAAAAAAATCACGAAATGTCAATTTTTCAAAATTTATTTTCAAAATTAAAGATATCATAATTTTAAGATTTTTGGTGTAATTTTTTTAGAAAAATATTATGTATGAAAAAAGTTATTGAGGTTTTAATATTGGTTTTCACGTTTTCACAATAAAAATATGTTTTCACATGAATACTTGAACAAAATCCATCTAATATAAAATACACACAATCTGCAACTATAGTAGATAAAATAACTTGACTTAAACATAAATTTATTTAAAACCTAACACTTGATGTTTTGTCAATTCTTTTATATCTCAGGAAACAAATTTGAACATAAATGAGAAAAATTACTATAAAAAGAGAATATGAAGAATGAGAAAATTATCAGAAATGTTATTCTTATCACCAATGTTATCTAGCTAGCCTCAAATGTATCATCATCGTAAGCAAGCATTATTTTTCATCTTGAAACATTTAGGCTCAGAAAATCATCATCAAAGCCATTTAAGCTCAAAAGAGATCTGATTTCGTTTTGCAACATCTAGGCTCAGAATATCATCATCATAGCCATTCAAGCTCAATAGAAAATTCTTAGTGGCTCATAAGCAAACATCGCAGAGATAGAGACAGGTCAGGAAAGGAGTTAAAAACCCTAGAGAAGAGAAAGCCGTTGCCAACCAAAATCATCGAAGCATAAGGCCAATCTGAATAATGAAAACTTTTGAAGATAATAAATAGCAGAGAAGACAATATCGAGGCGTAAATAACTAAAAAAATGCAATCACTATGAATGAGTGTATCTCTATGGCTGCAAAAGTATATTGCCTCGCCAAAAGAGACTTTCAAACTCACGAAGTACTAACTAAATATCAGGGTAATGTCAATCTTTTAAGAAATGATCATAACCTCTTATGAAACTTTGAGATCCAACAATCTATAATAAGGATTGAAAAAGAAACCAGAAGATATACACGCGTGAATAAGCCGACCCAAGTGTAACAAACACAAACACAAGCCAATATTATGTGACACAATACTACTCGTTGGCAAAATGAAGTGGCTAAATACCATTGCTCTACATGAAACACAATAAATGTGTGAGGAGGACCATCAATCACTTTTGTGTTATCATATAATACCACATCTGTAAGCATTCTAATAAAGATCCTCAAACCATCAATCGGAAACGAAAATGAAAACAAACGCCCCGCATGAATGCAAAGTTGTACTGCCTCGTCATGAAAAAGGTCATGTCTTCAGAACAACCAACTTCTGGACAAATATCACAGGCAGAAATCAGAAAAGATCTTCCAAATAAAATCAAAATCATATCAAAGTTAATATGCACAAATTTAACATCCATAAAACAAAACTCATATCGAAGCAACAAACATCGAACCAAACGACATCCGCATCTAAAAAGTTCCAATAATACAGATCTGATCAAATAGCCATCAGACAAATCCCAGATCCAAGCAATAAACATCAAACAAAAGAACATAAGCGTCTACAGAAGTCGTAACAAAGCAACAATATAGCAGAACAATACATATCTAATCAATTAGGCATCTGACAAAAACCAAATCCATGCAATAAACATCGGGTAAAACAACATCCGCTCTTCAAAAGTATGAATGGAACTCCGGTGAGAAGATGACAGAGGAAAAAGAACCTCATATCCATCTCCTCACCATCATAGTAACACAACCGCGAATGTGAAAAAACACAACCATGAACGTGAAAAACACACGCACATTGAAATCGGAGAAGCACCTAGTGAGATGCCACAAAAAAGTCACCAGAAAACGGTATCATAACCACTCTGGGCTTCGACTACAAACTTAAAACATGATATGGGGAAGATGAAAGAGGAGAGAGAGGTGATATATAAGAAACATATAGGGTACAACGTTGGCATCAAATACACGCGTGAAATAAGCCGACCCAAGGGTAACATATCACACTATACACACCTGATAAGCAGGCCCAAGCGTAATAAATATAAACACAACCCAATATCATGTGGAGAAAGAATACTGGTTAACAAAAGGAAGTGACTAAATGCCATTGGTCTGATGAAGCACACTAAATCTATGAGAGGACCAAGGATTTGCAATTGTTATATACATGATATGCCTTGACAACAAACCTTTGAGAGGACCAAGGAATTGCAATTGTTAATATGCCTTGACAACAAACCAGACAACAAGTTTTAAACATGGACATAAATGAACTTTTCTTAAAGAATCAAAATGTACACAATTAATAAAGAATATTCGTTTTGTTAGGTTTTAATTTTCAAATGGTTCGGTTTTAGGATTTTATAATAAGAAAGGATAACTATTGGTTTGGCTCAGGGTTTGACTTAAAACCCACCAAAATAGGATCGTGAATACCTATAACTCCAGTTACTTAGTTTTTTAGAACAACAAACTCACACATACTTTAAACCTATATAAATGTCCATTATGGACTATGAGAACGACTTTGGTTCCGACAACTTATTTGGTTAAATTAATTAATTGTGTACATTTGCAGGAATACGATGTTGATTTTTACATGAACGGACATGATCACTGCCTAGAGCACGTCTCGTGCAAAGATAGGTACATTCTCCACCCTAAAATATTAGGAAAATATAATGGAATAACAAGTTCGTTTGTAATACCCAATTTCACAACTCACTAGATATTATGATAACACGTAAAAACTGCAACTGCAGTAAAATACGTTTCTTAACAAGCGGGGCTGGATCAAAGGCATGGCTGGAGGCGAATAAGCCACATGAAAGTTGTGGTGTGAAGTTCTTCCATCACGGACAAGGATTCATGTCGATGAAGTTAACTAAAAATACAGCTCGGTTCGTGTTTTATGATGTTTTCGGTAAAGCTTTGCATCGATGGAAGACGTCGCTAAAGAAGCTTCATACATCGATTTAAATATGTAAATTACATCTTATACAAACTTAATCAGATAGAGCACAACGTATGTAATATCGAAGTTTTATTTATAAGTTCATAAATTGAATCAAACCCAAGGGGGAACGTTTTTATATTCCACATTTGCTTCTTTTACATGCATCAGATTCGCGATATCGTTCGAGTAAGCAACGTCATGCATCAGATTCGCGATATCGTTCGAGTAAGCAATGTCGTGATAGGTAGAAAAAAGGTCGATCGGGTAAAAAAATTAGAATCATCCTTGATAATTTCGACAGGACCACAACGAAAATTAGGGCAGAACAAGAACTTTTTTAAAGGTTTGCAAAATTTTGTTGGCGGGGTTGAGGGCAGCCCCCCGAGAGAGCGAGGATCAAAGGGCACGACCTCTGGCTGAGGTTGAAATTAATTTGGCTGATAATTTTCTTTAAACTTATTATTTTTTTTTGTAACGTGAGCCCCATATTTAGATTAGTTAATGGTCTAATTATTTTTTAATGGTCTAAATAGCCTTCATTTTTTGGGTTTCACCTCATGCGATCGATCAACATCTGCTCGTGAATTACATCGGCTATAAACTTTCATTCATGCTATCCTTTCTCGTTCTACTTCCTTTGGTACGTCCTTTTTTAATATGGGTTACTAAACCGTTATACTATGGCTATGATGACCTTTATGATTGATATGAGCATATGCTTGAGGCAAACAGTTTGTACTGCTCTCTTTTTGGTTTCAAGGGTGCTAGATCGATTTTTGGGTTCAAATTCATTTTGGATTTG
>JBCNJP010002088.1:0-101507 GCA_039602395.1 Deinandra increscens subsp. villosa | reverse complement strand
TGGAGATTTCATTGCATAACACCTAACGGTGTCATGTTCTCAAATTTTTTTGAAATGTAATTGTTTTATTAACAATTAAGACAAACATGTTTTCACTACTATTTCCGCTGCAACTTTGAATGAAACTCCACCTTTTGAATTAACTTAACTTATTAAACGGCTCTAGTTGTTTAATCATCCAGAGGTCGTTCTATGTAATCTTGACTGTGATCCATCTCGCTCGCACCCGACACGATAAATTACGGGGTGTGACAGTTAGTTTTTAACGACTCCTCGTTAAATGTTCGTGATAAATATTAATTAACTAATTAATTAATACAAATACATTAGTGTCGATACGTGTAACCCCGTAGGCTTAAATACTTTTCGGACATACGCTTATTACTACGTGATCATATCCCTACAGGAAGAACACGAACAACACCTGAGACTTATCCTGGAATTGTTGAAAAAGGAACAACTTTACGTAAAATTTTCCAAATGCTACTTTTGGATTCGCGAAGTACACTTTTTGGGTCATGTGATCAACGATCAAGGTATTCACGTGGATCCCACAAAATTGAAGGAATCAAGGATTGGAGTACGCCTACGACTCCAACTGAGATTCGTCAATTCTTAGGTCTCGCTGGCTATTACCGCCGATTCATTGAAAACTTCTCAAAGATAGCCCAGCCCCTGACCTCTCTGACACAAAAAGATAAGAAGTTCATATGGGATGCTAAGACTGAAGCAAATTTCCAGTTGTTGAGGAAAAAGCTATGTGATGCCCCAATCCTATGACTACCATACGGGATCGAAGACTTCGTCATATACTGCGATGCTTCGCATCAAGGTTTAGGTTGCGTCCTAACGCAACGAGAGAAGGTCATCGCCTATGCTTCAAGACAACTGAAGATTCGCGAGAAGAATTATACGCCCCATGATTTGGAACTTGGAGCCGTTGTCTTTGCTCTCAAAATCTGGAGGCACTATCTCTATGGTACTCAATGCACCATATTCACTGATCACAAGAGCCGCCAACACATATTCATCCAGAAAGAATTGAATATGAGACAACGTCGATGGGTGGAACTGCTAAATGGTTACGAATGCGAGATTCGTTATCACCCAGACAAGGCTAACCTTGTAGCTGACGCCTTGAGCAGGAAAGAACGCGTCAAACCACTACGTGTTCGAGCATTAAGTATGACCATACGCTCGAATCTCACTTCACAAGTGCGTGACGCTCAGATTGAAGCCCTCAAATCGGAAAACCTAGCAGAAGAAGGTCTACATGGAATGGAGAAGCAACTGATCGAGAAGCCTGATGGAACCAATAATTTCATGGATAGACTTTGGGTACCTGTCCATGGAGGATTCAGGAAATTGGTGTTCGATGAAGCTCACAAGTCAAGATATTCCATTCATCCCGGATCAGATAAGATGTATCACGGTCTGAAGAAACAATTCTGGTGGCCTAACATGAAAGCCGAGGTAGCCACCTATGTTGGCAAATGTTTAACATGTTCAAAGGTCAAAGCCGAGTACCAGAAGCCTTCTGGATTGTTAACTCAGCCTATAATCCGGAGTGGAAATAGGAAGAAATATCTATGGACTTTATCACCAAACTGCCTAAGTCTAGATCTGGATATGATGCTATCTGGGTGATAGTAGATCGATTGACAAAATCTGCGCACTTCTTACCAGTCAAAGAGAAGGATAACATGGATAGGTGAGCCAAACTCTATATAAAGGAAATCGTCTCACGACACAGTGTGCCTATATCTATCATATCCGATCGTGATAGCCGTTTCACCGCTAACTGTTGGAGATCTATACAGAAATCTTTGGGTACTCGCCTCGACATGAGTACTTCCTACCATCCACAGACAGATGGCCAAAGTGAGAGAACATTCAAACACTCGAAGATATTCTAAGAGCATGTGTGATTGATTTCGGACCCAATTGGGACGAGCATCTCCCTCTTTCCGAATTCTCGTATAACAACAGTTATCACACGAGCATCCAAGCCGCACCATTTGAAGCACTTTATGGAAGGAAGTGTAGATCCCCACTCTGCTGGAACGAGATTGGTGACAGTCAGTTGATTGGTCCTGAGCTAATCTTTGAAACAACTGAGAAAGTCTTTCAAGTCCGTAATCGTCTGAAAGCTGCCAGAGACAGGCAAAAGAGCTACGTCGACAATCGTCGCAAACCCTTGTCCTTTGAAAAGGGTGATCGCGTCATCATAAAAGTGTCACCTTGGAAAGGTGTCATTAGATTCGGCAAAAGAGGCAAGCTCAACCCTCGTTACATTGGTCCCTTTGAGATTACTGAGACCATCGGACCAGTAGCTTACCGACTACGCCTGCCTGCCGAACTAAGCAGCGTACATGATGTCTTTCACATTAGTAACCTTAAGTAATGTCTATCCGATGAAACGCTCATCGTCCCACTTAATGAAATACAAGTTGACGAAATACTACACTTTATTGAAGAACCTGTCGAGATACTTGACCGAGAAATCAAGAAGCTGAAGCACAGCCGCATTCCCATTGTCATAGTGCGATGGAACTCTCAACGAGGTCCAGAGTACACTTGGGAACGCGAAGACCAAATGCGTCAAAAGTATCACCGTCTGTTTGGAAACGTCGCATCTACCAGTAACCAGAACTGAATTTCGGGACGAAATTCTTCTAACTGGGGGAGAATGTGACACCTCGTCCAAAACCAGGTCAAATCCCCTTTGCTTTGACTTTTAATTAAATATTTATGTGCTTGATTTATGTGATTAAACTGTTAAACTGATAACCAACTTCTGATAAATGAAGACGCAAATAAATCCCGCGTTTGTACTTGAAACATATACCCGTAAAATATGAAAGTTTTCATATTATAAATATGGAACTTCAATAATAAAAATGTAAATATAAAAATTAGACTTTTTAATTTATCAAAAACTGAAATAATCTGTTTCACCATAGACATTTTTATGAGATAAAAACCGTTCGATTGTCAAGAATTAACCAAACGAAAACCGACAAACCCGTTCGGGCCCAGTTAAGCCTAACAGGCCCAAAACGACCCGAACGAGCCCAAAACTCGATCCAATAACCCAACCCGATTTACCAAGTGATCGATCCAACCTGGAGGCCCGACCCGCGGCCCAATCGGCCTGGCCAAAACCGGCGCCCTTTTCCCCTTCAGCCCACTCGAGAACCGGCCCAACTAGAAGAAACCGGCCCGTTCCCCTTTTCATTTCATTTTGGCTTCGGCCCAATCCCCAAACATTTAAAATAAATAATTTTAGCCCATGAAATTATATAAATGAGCCCACAATAATTTTTATAAACTTTTTGGCCCATTACTTTATAAAATTCACCACCTTTGTAGTTTAAATATGCTTGGGTTATATTTATAAAAATTGTGATTTTTAAACACCTCTAACCACCTTATATTTTATAAAAAGTCTTGTCTTCCTTTTAAAGCCATGAAACATTTATAAAAATCAACCTACAAATTAGTAGGAGAAATTAACTTGGTGATTAAGTGGCCACCTCCTCACTCTACGCCTTACACACATCACCTCATTAGTTGGCCAGGTACTTGTACATGGGACTAAGTGAGGGACTAATGGTCATTAACCAAATATATGACCATAAAAAGAGAACCCACCCTCAAGTATCACCACACCAACACAACACACTCACTCTCTCCCTCTCCCTTGCTCCTCTCGGCTTCCCCTCCACCGCCCAGCCACCACAGCCGTCGGCTGCCACCACCGGCGCATCACCTGCAGCCACCGCCGGAAACCACCACTAGCCCGCCGGACCACCACCAGTGATCTCCTCCTCTTCTCGGTTCTTCTCACTCACCCATTATGAGTTTTCCAAACCACATTTCTCCTATGTTCTTACATGTTCTCACCCAAAATGAAACCCCCAAGTCTTGACAACTAAAACCCTTGAATGCTTGTATTTGTTAAACCATCTACCCAACTCTCTTCTCTATCTCCTTTCTTCAAGAAATCAAAACACTCTCTTGGTGTCTTAGGACTTAAGGGAGCCAAGGAGTGTGGTGAAACACACTTATGAAATCCAAGAAAAGTAATATGGTGTGCACCAAGATTCTTGTGTTCACGAAATCATTGATTTCATGTTAGTTGGTTTAACAATCTCAATCCTCTTCTTTGTTAGTAATGTATCTTGAATTAAAAATAGATAACTAACTAAATGGTAACTAAAAATGGGTGCTAGAAGTTAATTATATGTTTAGCTTGTCCTAACACTTAGTGTTAGTTGATTTACCTACATTTCTAGTATTATGGTTATTTGTGTTAGTAGACATGTTATTTGATGAGAAATTGGTCCTAAAACTATATATGTTAGTGGATTAAATCATGGATTATGTTATGATGATAAATTGGACATGTCACATGTTAAGATTGATGTTAATCAAACAAATAAATCTCCTAACAAGATTTAAAGGATTAAAAATGGTTACATATGTATTTTATGTCATGTTTTAGCTATCATCTAGTAACTGTCAGGACCGATTTCTTAGCCAAAGATCATCATTTGATTCATCACACGAGTGCGGAAATCACGTGTGATGATCATCCTTGGTTGGATCAGCAACATTGCCTTGCCATGGATGAATAAGCCTCTGAAACTCAAGAACACCAAGAATACACACACAAACACACAGTGCTCCTCAGGAGGTTCTCTCAGGCTTGTCTAGGGTTTCCTAAGAATCCCTATTTATACCCTATAAGGAGCACAAGTGTCTATGCACAGAATACAAGGAGAATCACACATCACATCAAGGAATTAAAGATTCGTCTAAGTCAGAATGTCAGGTCGTTAGAATTGCCAGGTCAGATCGTTAGGTGCCACTTGATCATGTACCAAGTCGTTAAGAGTTAATCAACTAGATCGTTAGGCTCACTAGGTTAGACCAGATCGTTAACTATTAGATGGATCAAGTCGCTAGGAGCATCATCAGATTGTTAGAGGTTCATCAACTCGTTAAGTCTCAGCACCAGATCATTAGATTGGTTCTTTAGATCGTTAAAGCTAAACGACTAGGGCAAGTCGTTAAGACATGTCAGACAAGTTGTTAGAAGGCAAATCTTTACTAGACATTTGAGGAGGCTGATCGTTAAGATGAAAACTGTCAGATCGTTAATCATATATCTCATGCAAGTCGTTAAGGCCAAAGTACTCAAGTCGTTAAGACCATTGTCAGGCAGATCGTTAAACACAACAAGGGTCAGATCGTTGAGAGTATTCGGGCCTGATCGTTAAGCACAAGTCAAGTATGAAAATATTCTAAGTGTTGAACATACAAACACACATACAATCACAAGATTAACACACATGTAAATCAAGCTGAACCAACATATGATAATAAGCAAACATTCAAAGTAAGGATTCAAAGTTCAACAATAACTACGTTATTACAAATCGAAATGTTCAAATACATAAATAGCAAAATACATGTCGGTTCTGCAGCTTTACCTGTGATCTTGTTCTTGGGTTCATGTGTTCGTGTTATCACCAACCTCCAGGTTCCAACAATTCCCCCTTTGGTGGTAATGCGAACAACTTCTATCATCATCATCTTAACTGTCCAAGAAGCTTCAATAGGAAACACCAGTATCTCCTTGCCAACCTGTTATACTTGCGGTCATAGCAGTAGATCTGGGTTTGCCACAGCATCCAAAGATCTTTTCTTGCAAATTTCTTCAGATCTGAGTAGTGCCACATTTCAAGCTTTCTGTCCGAGCCTCTACACAAATGACATATCCCGCGACTGTCTATTTCCCATCTTTCCAAGTTCGCCAGACTTTCAGTTTTCATCCTTCTGGCGTTAATGCATTCCCAGCTCCACCATTTAAGGAACAATAGGAAGTAATTCGCATCAACAACCTCATAGGGCTTCAGTCTGGGTGGAACAGTTTCAAGGCGACCATAGAAGACCCAACGCAAGTAGCATATTGGTAACAGCCGGTGCTCTATGGCAGCAAAGAGTCTGATTGGTTCTGCATTTTCTCGTTCAATCACTAACTCATGCGTTTGAGCACTGTAGTACCAATCCTTGATGGGATTTTTCTTCAGATTACCCTCAATCTTCTTAGTCTTTATGTTCTTGCCAATATTGGAGTAGATCTGCTTGTAAGGGACTTTAGCTCGTTTCTTCTCAAACCGCTCATGTTCCTTCATCTCTTGCTCTCTGGTCTGCTTGTGATATCTGTTGAGGTATGTGTTATGCACTAAACTCTAAGCTATCACATCAATCTCAGCGTTTGAGTGATTGACAATGTCGAACCGTCTCAATTCTTTAAGTTCCCAGGAGAAAAACTTCATGAGGTCTCTGATAGTTGCGAAGAATTGAACGAACCCGTTTCTTCTTTTAATGATGAAAGCCCCGAACTCATGATCATACTTCTATCCCAGTATTTTCATTGCATCAGGATGCTCGAAAGTAGAAGGCATCTCCTTTAGCTTACGCACAGTGAACTGCATCATAGCTTTAGTGTGAGGGAGCATCTCCTTCCACTCGTCTACCAATGTGGGAGCATCATTGACACGATGGCTTTCTACCCTCTCCTATTCCATCATATTGATTCTTCTGTTCCTGGTCTTAGCGTCATTATCCATGAATTGCTTGACCATCTTTCTTAGTCCGGGCATTTGCTTGAAAATGTAGTCTTTTCTTGCAACATTCCTGACTGCTAAGAAGTCTCGAAGCTCTCGTTTGGTCATGGAGTTGATCTTGACCTGGATAGACTTGGGACTAGGATAGGTACTTAACAATCTTGAAAAACCATATACGAATCGATTCTATGGATGAGACGGAAGTTTTGTCATTGATTTATGTCGAATGATTACATAACGAAGGAGTATACAAACGTTTAAGCTCTGGGGGAGGTCGGACAGAACCTCCCCTCTCAACACACAGACACAAGACAGAAACTTACAAAGAAATACAAAGACGAAACTATTTATACTTCTTCATTCTGTCTGAACTGGGTAACCTCCGAACCTGCTCCGAACTTCCTCCGAACTTGGAGTTCGGACCACCTTCGGACAACTCCGAATCTGGAGTTCGGCTGAGGTTCGGACCTCAGTTCATGTTTCTGACAAATCAGTCTATTTGACAATTCGAACAGTAACGGCCACACAAGGTTCATGCATCAACAAATTCCCCCTTGGACGTTACTGTCGAATCCAGACAATGATCTTCTAGCAATCTTCAGTCAGCTTGCTGCAGACACCTCTATCTTTAGCAAACTCCCCTTGACCGAATCATCAGGTATGCAGGAAACAATTCGAATCTTGTACAATCTCCACAACCAATAAAATTCCCCCTAGCTTCAAGCACAACCATCCAATTGGAACCGGCATGTATGATAATGGTTCACTTCATAAGTTTTATCCGGAAATTGTAAAGACACACGAACATCACTGCATCTTGATAATAATCTTCAATCTTCACCGAATTGTAACACATTCTGATCTTTATGAAAACAGACACGATCAGCATCTTCAATCACGGAAATTCCCCATCAGCATCAAATCCATCCCAATATATTACTCCGGTAAACGTATATCTCGTTGCAGACTGGAATCTGACCAAGTCTTTCGACAACTCAAGAAAGTATCGGGCATATGACAGAAAGTTCCAAACCATAATTGAAAACTTTGACATATCGGTTCGCACGAACATCAGAATATACCACATTTCCATGAAGATCAAAAACCACCATCATCCCTGAACTGATTGCTTTTGAATATTCACTTTTTCAATTATAAAACTTTGAAAGTTTTAGGGTCCCCAATTTCCCCCCAAAAAAGTGACATATTCAAATCTTCAATATTCTTCTGATTCCAACCTCGCATACTTGTAGTGGAATGATAAACTCAAGTAGCCCACAACGGAATCTTTAATCTCATTCAATCTTCAGTTTGTGTAGAAAGATAATCTCCGAAAAATGTTCCCAAGTAATCATAACCATGTCTCCGAATCTCTGTCCATCATCAGAAACACGTATTCTTGAATATCTGTCCATCATCAAGAACAATGACTACCCACAAACCCATTTCTTGAAATTCGATCACTAACTCGTAACAAGTATCGGAATCTAGATTTTCGTCAAACATAACACCCCACAGCTACCAAATCAAGGGTAAACTCGATAACTGGTCCGCTTCTGTAAAATTCCCACCTAACAGGGGTTCGGGGGCAGCGCCCCTGGGAAGCGGGGTCCAAGGGGCGGCAGCCCCTGGCGGGGTCCAAGGGGCAGAGCCCCTGGCTGGGATCGAGCTCGTCCGAACCTTTTCCGAATTACCTCCGAACCTGATCCTCCGAACCCTCTCCGAAACTGTCCTTCGGACCTAGTCCGAACCTGATCTTCGGAACCACCTCCGAACTTGACCTTCGGACGTCCGAACCTGGAGTTCGGAGCGGTTATTTTACAGATCTGTTCTTCGGCCGAACGTTGTCCGAACTCGAACTGGAAATTTTTGAAATTGCACCAGATTCAGAATTTGATCGAATTTTGACATCTAGAGGCTTCTGTTAGGTAAAAACATGACTCAGAAAGACTAGATTGATTAAAAATCAATCAGAAACACTTTCAATCACCCCTAACCGAAGGTTTAACGTCTCGAAATGAAGAAAAACGATAGATTTCGACCATAGAAAGAGCCAACAGCTCTGATACCAACTGAAAAACCATATACGAATCGATTCTATGGATGAGACGGAAGTTTTTTCATTGATTTATGTCGAATGATTACATAACGAAGGAGTATACAAACGTTTAAGCTCTGGGGGAGGTCGGACAGAACCTCCCCTCTCAACACACAGACACAAGACAGAAACTTACAAAGAAATACAAAGACGAAACTATTTATACTTCTTCATTCTGTCTGAACTGGGTAACCTCCGAACCTGCTCCGAACTTCCTCCGAACTTGGAGTTCGGACCACCTTCGGACAACTCCGAATCTGGAGTTCGGCTGAGGTTCGGACCTCAGTTCATGTTTCCGACAAATCAGTCTGTTTGACAATTCGAACAGTAACGGCCACACAAGGTTCATGCATCAACAAATCTGGGTCGGCCGGAGGTGCCCGATATCTAGTATGAATTTGATGAAGTTTTTCCGACAAGACGTCATTGAATTCGACGTAGTCTACATCTTGATCTGTGTCAGCATACGGATTCTCAAACGCCTTCTTCGGGTCTCTCAGACTACATTGAGGGTTCTCTTTCAGTAGCTTTTCCATATCTTTGGTAGGTGTTGAAAGTCATGAGATATTGGAAGGATAAACCACGCTCTACCAGTGCTTTAACGTATCTTGCAGCCTCAGAGTGGTCATCAGGGTGTACACCATCGCCAGTTTCATTGGGAATTACCTGGATCAAGGGGTCAGAGAGATTTGAGTTTGGCTCCATTGGCATTGAGTCATTTCCTAATATGGTTGTATTCAGGTGTTGGGTATGACGAAGTATTTCAGCTTCTCTATCATCAGTCACCTTCAAAATTTCCTCTGCCCTTGCCTGTTGAGCTAATCTAAACTCTTCTTCTTTAGCTCTCCTCTTATTCTCTGCATCCTCAAACTCCTCTTGCGGTGTCATCTTTTGTTTCCCCTTGTCTCTTTGACTCAGTGTTCGAATGATACTTGATGGACCGGTTTCTGCAGAAGTTCTCACAGCCGTAGGTTGTTCCAGAAGCTCTGGATCCACAACGTTTACAGGTACGGTATCACCAACCAATGGTGATTCTGGTCAAGGAGGGAGACCCGTAGGACTATATCTTAACCGTTTTGGAGCGATTCGCCTTATCCCTGTCTTGTATTCATGTTCTTCAAGGGTTAATGGATAAAAACCTCTGTTTCGATCAATCCTGCTTGCCATGTTCAACCAGTTTCTTACAGGGTTTGCAAGAAGATCATCAGGCTCTGGTCCAAAAATATCCTCGGGATATGGTCTTCTCTGGACGGCTTGAGTAGCCATCACAGATGAACCAGTGGCAGCTTCAACAGAGTCGGAGGGTAAAGTAGAGGTTTGCTCTTCAATGACATCGTCTAATGGTTCATTCTGATCTCTTTCAGTGGAAGGTAATGCCAGAGCTAATTGATGTTCCACCATCTCTACCTGTTCTCCCACAAATGGTACTGCATTGATTGGAGATATGGGATCAGGGTGGGTCATATCAGCCTCTGTTTCTACTTCAAACTCTTCTTCCTTGACATTGTCTAGGATGTCATCATCATACTCATCACCAGCAAACTCCAAACAAGTCTATGAAGTTTAGAGGGTTTGACCGGTTTACCAGTAGGTCAAGACGGTCACCCAACTCTTCAGCGTCATTCAAATCATCTGGATTTACTGAGATATCTCCTAATGCTTGCTCTTCTGGATTATCATCATTGATAGTCACAATGCTTCGCAGCTGGGATCAGTAGCAAGAACAGTAGAATAGAAGTCCTTAAAGGTTTCTCTACCAGCATCTAGAAAGGCTGGGTCAACAGACATATGCTGAACATCTTCCATTGCTGGAATCAATGCACTAGAAAGGTTCGTCTATGACGGTTGGACTGGAGGAGCAAGTTGGAGCTGTAATGATACACTCCTAGGAATGTCTGGAGCAACTCCAATTTCACCAGCAGTGATAGCCAGTGGGGCTCCTGAGGAAGAAGCAGCAGCAGTTCCTAGTGCAGCCGTAGTAAACCTTGCGAGCTTTGGGTTTTCAGGCGGTGGCACCAGATACTATAAGCTATTGTAGATCTGCATTTGCATTTCTTCATCTTCACATGGTTCATTATTCAAGAAAGCGTCACCATATGAGGCATCCACTTCAGAATCAGAATCATCATCATCAGAGTTGTCAGAATCACTGTCTTGAGGGCCTTTTTCATCAGAACGTGGGAAAATTGATTCTTTGCCAGGAGCGTGTGAACTCGGTTGAACAGATGGTTCAGTTGTTGAGGGTTGTTCACTAGCCTGTGTGCTTGTACCTGTATTCCCATCTTCGTCTCTACCATCTTTTGGAACATTTTGTTGCATATCATTATGCACTTTATCAAGCAACTCCTTGAGCTTTTTAATCTCAACTACTTGATCCAGAATTGTCTGATTTGCAGCTCTTAATTCGGCCTCAAGGTGAGAGTTTTGGATAGTCAGGATCTCAATTTCCAAGTTTATTTCCTCATAGTCATAGACATCATAAGGGTTTGTGCCTGACGGTCCAGCTTCAGAAGTTCCTGCTTTGGCAACAAGGCTAGTTCTAACCTCAGGTTGGGTAGCAATGACAGCGGTTGGAGTTACTGTCACTTGTACCATTTGACCCTGTTTAGGTGAAACAGCCGGTTCATTTGGGAGTGTGACGGGTTCTCTAACAGCTTCTGTTTCAGCTTCAACAGTCACAGGTTCAGTCTCTGCAGACTTGTTAACATCAGCCTCAGCTGCTTCCACCATCTTTTCAGTTGCAGGTTCAGTTTGAGCTACAATGTCTGGCATCGGCTAGTCTTGAACATTCTGACATTCTTGATCTACAGGTTGTTCAATGTTAGCTCTAGTGGAATGTGCAGTAGCGTCTAACTTAGCTTGTTCTGCTAGACGTTTCTTGTGTTCCACATAGAACATCTTCTTCCTAGCCGGTCTGGGATAAGAAGTGACAATCCAATGCTTTTCTTCATAGACGACCTTATCTGACTCAACACTTGTGGAATAAGGTTCTTCTTGAGATTGTTCGTCTCCCTGTGTTCTGGCACGAGAAGATCCGGCGGTGTCAGCTCTGGTCTTCCGTTTCTTTTTCGGTGGAGCTCGAGCATCAGAAGTCTCAGAATCAGATTGAGAAGGTTCAAACCTAGAACCGCTTGCTTCAGCTTCATGTTGGGATTCTTCAGGTGATGATTGAGCTGAAATATTTCCGGCGTCACCATTTGAATCGCCGTCTGAATCATTGTCAGAATCTCCTTCAGATCCACTAGCATCACTCTCATCTTCACCTTCTTCTGAATCAGTGTGCTCAGAGCCTTTATGAACAGGTGACAGGTTTTGGCCAACAGCCGCAAGTTCCAAGTGTGCAAAGGGATCTGCCTCTGCTGCGGGCTCATTTAAATTTGGCTGATCTTGAGCGGCAGCAGCTGCAGTTGCACTCATTGAATTTTGGTAGTACTGGGTGTGGCCTAGATCACCGATAGTATCCACCAAATTTTGAATGTAAGGTGCATCTGGTCCTTCATTTCCAGGTAACAGATATTTTCTGTAGGAATCATGATCTGTCCTTCGGGGAGCAAACTTTTCTCCTGCTTTCACCAAATTTGGGTAGTAGTAGTTCAAGATGGCTTGCAGAAACTTGGGATACATAATGAACTTCTCAGCACGACCTGCAGGAGTCAGGTTCCTAATCATACTTCTGAGGAGAAATCTTGATATGTTGTAGCCAGTTCCGGTAACAAAACCATGAAGGGCATGAGCCAGCTCATCCTTGAAGTCATCAGCACCTGTCTTCCTCGGGGAGAAGGTCAGAATGAAGAAGCCTAGCATTTTTCTCCAGTTGAGAGGAAACAAAGGTTTCTTGATCATGGGATTTGTATCAATTGGAAGTGGACCAGTATAACCCATGTTCCTCATGCTATCATGCCACTGTTGCTTAGTGTAAGAATCAGGGCAGTCAACATCATCTAGACGAAGGGCCGTTCTGATCATATTTTCAGTCATCAACATGTCAGTTTCCTGAATTCTGGAACTCAAGTATTCTGACCCATCTTCATTTACCACCTTTTGAGCATTCATCCAGAAACTCTCCACTATTGATTTGTATATTGGAAGATCTAAAAGCATACAATAACCCCAGTTGGAGTATTCGAGAATCTGAAAAGTTTGCTCGAAAGCATCAGCATATTTCCATTCTCTGTTAAAAATGCTTATTTGATTGTGGGCTACACCATAGCCTAATGGCTCATTCCCCGCTCGTCTAGGAGGCATCTGCACAATTGAAACAACACAATTACAACCAATTGGTTTTACCTTGAAATTTCATGTCAACACTAAACCGGGATAATGACAGAGCTGTTTAAAGTAAAATCAAGGTATATTTGGGTTCAACTAAGCAGGTTCCTAGAATGACATAGCACATGGTCAATTAACATTTGCAACAGATATCTGTGGAAACCCACAATTGAACCAGATATACATACTTTCAATCAATCATAAAACA
The DNA here is from genome assembly GCA_039602395.1 of Deinandra increscens subsp. villosa. Lineage (NCBI taxonomy): Eukaryota > Viridiplantae > Streptophyta > Magnoliopsida > Asterales > Asteraceae > Deinandra > Deinandra increscens. The sequence goes on along the minus strand of JBCNJP010002088.1, from coordinate 88,294 downwards.
TGAATAACTGAGAAAGAAACATATACTTTACCTAGAGAAAGGCTAATTTGTACCAAAACAATATAATGCAACTTGAGGAGTAATTAACAAGATGTCACTTTGAGCATAGAAATTAATATTCGAGATAAATTGAAAAATTTAAACTTAACTTTTAAATGTTTTACTTGAACGATTCAATTGAGATTTTTCAGAATTTTTCAAATTAAATGAGTTAATCAATTGAATTTCAAGTTGTTTCCAAACAAAATAGTTTTGATGAATATGTCTGATACATATGTCTTGTCTTTCTCAGATGGCAGAAGAGATGCTTATTGAAGACATAAAGTATGAACAGGATCACTGTATGCCGGCGTATCTGGAAGACCCACCAGAAAAACATATGGAGTTATTCTACTCTCTGGTGGCCGGGATGAACACGTGTAAAATCAACCATGCACTGAGGACGAATGTACTCATTGATGAGATCCTGGTCAGGGAATTTTGGGGTTCTGCTAGGGCAAATTCCGACAAGACAAGGATTACCGCAACGGTCCAGAACAGACAAATTGTTATTGAGGAAGAAGATATAAGGCAAGGGCTGAACATTACTGATGATGCTTCTCATCCTATCAAGTATCCGAAGGAGGTAGTTCTGGAAGGTGCGCAATCAATGGGGTACGAAGGAAAATTTCCGCCCATCTTTAAGAAGCTTCTGCCGCACTACTGGAGGTGCCTGGCGTATTACTTGCAGAAATCTTTCCTTGGCAAGAGAACAAGCTTCGATCAGTTTTACCAACTTCATGGAACTGCCTTCGTTGCTTTGGCCTTAGATTGGGACTTTAACTTTTCAAAGATGATGCTGATTGACTGGGTAGGCAATGCAATGCTAAGTGCAAGAGAACAGTTTCTAATGACACCGAGGTTCGTCCAAATGGTGGTGATGAAGAAGTATCCAATGATTGAGGAGAGGGTTGAGAAACTAGATGTGAAGGTGATGGACATCGGAGTTTTTGGTCTGCAAACCCAAGATAGACCGGGTAAGCAATCTTTTGAAGGTAGACTGGAGTGGGCTAAGAGGGGTGCGTTCCCAGAGGTTTCAAGGGAACAAGTGATGGATGATTCTGAACCAGAAGCTGACGTGCCAGTTGTGAATGCTATAGTGGCTGAAGATCAAGACATTGCAGTGACTCCCACTGTGAATGTGGTCGAGGATCATGAGGCAATCCCTTCAGACGAGGAAAATGTCATGGATGACATATTTGCTGATCCAGAAGATGATGATATATATGGAGATTTGGGGCCTTTGAGTCTGAAAAGATCAAGAGATGTGATGAATGCCTCTTCCTCTGGTGATTCTGTACCTCAAGACATTGACACTCAATTTGAGTTGACTGAGGTATTAGAAGATCCAATGCCTGCTCGTGAACCTTCTCCGAGGAAGAGGACTGACCCAAGGACTGTTAGATTTAGCTTCAAGAAGACTAGCTCCAGTGTGCTGATTGTTCAACCAGAAGTGGGTCAGAGCTCACAAGGCCAAGCCAGTCAAGCTGAAACAACAACAATAACTGATGAAGAACAACCTTCCCCTGTGTAGAATGCCAGCCCTATTCTGAATGAACAAAGCCCTGTTCAGGAAGATAGGCAATTCTTGGAGGTTGATCACACATTCGTTGCTCCAAGCCCAGTGAAAGTGAGCGCTGCACCTGTAATAACTCCGCCTACAGCTGCTCCTAGCTTCAGACCATTTCAAGCAGCGGAGCTTCCAATAAATATGAGGATAAGTGCTGATCCTCAGATCAATTTCCTGATCTCTCAAAACAGAATTAGAGAAAATGAGATCAAGGCTCTTCAACCAGAAAACAAGTATATGAGAGAGAAGGAGGTGGCGGACAAAGACAGAATGAAATATCTGTACAACATGCTGGTGGACCTGAGGAAGAAGTTCAATGAATTGAAGGATGTTGTGGAGTCCAACTCCTCAGGTGCCCCAGGTCAAGGTTCGTCACAGGGGGTGCAAGCTGCAGATGCTATGGAGACAGATGAAGGAGATGAGAACTTTGATATGCCTGATTACGCCCGCTGTGGCAGAATCATCTCTAAGGCACCAAGATGCCACGAAAACTGGTTCAGGGAGTTCTTCCAGGGACCAGCCCCCACTCAATACACCATTGATGTGGGTGAGAGCTCAATTGACAAACGTGGGAGTCGTGAGACCATCTTGTGTTGGCATTATGACAACGAGAAGAAACTCTTTGCCGTGATCCGTGACGGCTACAGTCCTGTGGAGTATTATCAAACGCGTGGTCAATTCCACTCCTGGACTGAGCCTGAGATCAGAAGCCTTTTGAGAATCTTATCCGCAACAACCTGTTGAGCCATCAAGAAAACAGATGGGATGGACCTGAAGGAAATCATATCCGTAACAACCTGCTGAGCCATCAAGAAAACAACTTTGCAGAGTTTGAGTTGAAAGAGGTCAGATGGAGAGAGACAGGGACTGACCCAGTGACAGGGCAGCCCATTGGTGAAGCTAGGAGGCCACCCACTAAGCGTACAAGAGTCATTAACATGTTGGACGAGATCGAAGATGGCACTCTGGTCAGAAATTTTGATTGCTGGTGTTACGATCCGACAACTCATGAAGTGGTGGTGCTCTGCAAGCCGATGAGGCAATTCCGATTCTATGATCCAGTGGACTTGCTAAGATTTGGAGAGCGAGACATCAAGCTCCTAGCCACCCAACCCATACTTGGAGATGAAAACGACATGGAGAATGCTATAAGGGTTGGTATCTTTGACGGAGCTGCAAAGCGGATCGTAGAGAACGGATGGTGGTTTAACAACGTACAAAGCTCATTCAGGTTTGATCTGCTGCTGCCGTAAGTGATCTAATGTTTCATGCCTAGGGGAAGATTGTAGGGCTATATCTATGTAAGGCATGAACATTAGTGTTGGGCTTAGTTTTGGGCTTAGGTTAGTTTAATTGATAGGCCATGTGGGCCATTTAGTTGTTTATGATTGGGCTAAACCTGTTTATGATTGGCCTTGTTTGTTTTATGAGGTGGTATAAATACCACCTCATGTTTTCGATTATGGCAAGCATTTGATATTGTTGTTCACGATTTCTTCAAGAGAGTTCTAGATTACGATCAGCCTTTCATTGCTTCAATAGTAGCCGATTCCATTCAAGACTTCATCTTTCTTAAAGATCTAGTCTATTCTTCTACTATTTTCTTGAATCGATCTTTCACGAGGATTCCGCACTCGTGTTTGATTAGTATATCGTGTGTTTGGGAGATTTCCGGACCTACAACGATCGACAGGTGCATAAACTTCGTCATAATCAATGCCGTCTTCTTGCATGTACACTTTCACTACTAATCGAGCTTTGTTTCTGATGATTATTCCACGGTCGTCTCGTTTGTTCTTGAAAATCCACTTGACCGGTATGGGCTCAACACCCTTTGGAGCTTCAACAAGATGCCAAACATTGAGCAATTTGAACTGAAGTAACTTTGCTTGCATGGCTTCAATCCAATTGTCATCTTTGAGAGCAGCAGCAACTGAAGTTGGATCTTCTTGTGATATGAAGCATGAGAAGAGACACGAGTTAGCGTGTTCTATTTGACTCCGGGTGATCCTTTTGTCTACATGGCCTATAATCTGGCTTGTTGGATGGATTTTATGAACCCTTAACTCTTCAACAACGATGTCTTCGATGGTAGATTCAAGGTTCCCAATTTGTAGATCATTTCCCGGGACCTCACCGGTGTCAATTTGAGCTTCAACTTCCGATTCAGGATCATGATCTTCAGGAGCAGTTTATGTGTTGGTTTCCCCCTGAACAGCTGCAGGTGCTGGTTCTGTTTCTACAATAACTGGATCTGGCACTGGAATTACTGGTTCATTAGGAGTTGCTGATGAAGTGATTCTCCGGATTGATTCACTGACTCACTCGTCTGATTTCCCCATGTTAGATCAGGAGGGTTTGGTGAGTAAATAGTTCCCAAAATCGATGAAGAAACCGGAGTAAATGTGTCAAAGGTCGGAAAATCTCCTTCACGTGCATCAGCATCTGATATGGTATTTCCTGAAACACCAGAATCAACAATATTAAAAGTAGAAGAAAGAGTGTCAAGATCATACATGCTATCTGAATCAGGTTCTCGAGTGATCCGAGTGTACTCGTTAAAAGTAACATTGCACGACTCCATGATCACTTGAGTTCTTTTGTTGTATACTCGATACGCTGCTGAGGACATAGAATATCCAACAAAATAACCTTCATCTGCCCGAGGGGCAAACTTGGCTTACTGATCAGACTGTATAAGCACAGTGCAAGGACATCCGAACGGTTTAAGTCTTGTTAAAACATGTTTTTGTTTAGAAAATAGTTCGAACGGCGTCTTGTTAGCATGCTTGACCAAGAGCGTTCTGTTCAGAACGTAGCACGCAGTATTCACTGCCTCTGCCCAAAAAGAGAGTTTAAGGTTCGAATCCGCAAACATGGTTCTGGCTGACTCAATGATGGTTCTATTCTTCTGTTCCGCTACACCATTTTGTTGTGGCGTGTACGGTGAACTGAAGTGTCGTGTGATGCCCTTCAAGTTGCAAAAGGCGTCAAATGTTTGATTCTTGAACTCCGTCCCGTTATCTGATCGGATTATTCTGACCCGCTCTCTGCTGGCGTTTTCAATGCGAGTAACAAGATTCTTTAGTATCTTGGCTGTCTTAGATTTTTCTCTCAGGAAGAACACCCATGAGTATCTGGAGTAGTTGTCAGTAATAACGAGGCAATATGACTTTCCCCCTAAGCTCGTGATGTTCACTGGGCCAATAAGATCAAGATGGAGTTGCTGAAGAATTGTCGTTGTTCTACCAGGTGGCTTCGGCTTGTGAGACGTCTTGTGCTGTTTGCCTTTGGAACACGCAACAAAGTTATCGAGATGGACAAATTCTTTCTCCGGTAGCCCAATAACGTGTTTTCCTCTTACGAGTCGATTCATGTTCCTAGACGTGACCCATTCGCCGGTGCCATATTGTTGAGTCTTCTTCCGATGCCTTTACTAGAAAACAAGCGATTGAATTTGCAGGTTTTGCTTCCGCCATATTCAAAGAATACAAGTTTCCTCTTCGATGTGCTGGAAACAAGATCTGATCTTCAAGTATCTTGAGAACAGGCTTCAGAAGTAGACACTCGCGATCATTGAACACCATTGGCATTTTGTTATCGCAGTTTTGCGACACACTGAGTAGGTTGAACTTCAGATTAGATACCAGGTTAACCTTGTCAAATGAAATTTCTCCGTTTGTTAAGAGACCGTTTCCTATTATTCTTCCGCCATACACATCTCCCCCAAACGAAACAGAACTACCGTTAGATATTGTTTTGACATCATACAGCAAGTCCTTGTTCCCTGTCATGTTCCTGGAGCACCCGCTGTCCATGTACCATGTGTTTATAGCTTTCTGGGTACGTCCCTGCACAAGTAAAAAAATTGATTAGTTTGAGGAGGGACCCCGGTCATTTTGACCTTGGGTCTTCTTGATAACCGGTTTCTTCACAGTTGATGAAGATGGTGCGGATGAAGATGATGTAGCTGATGGAATAACTGAAGGTGGAATGAAGGTGGTTGCAGGCCTTGGAGCTATCATTGGCCTTTGTGACAGAAATGGCCTTGGTAGAAAGCCGGGTCTTGGCCTTGGGTTCCATGACCTGATTGGAGTCGGACTCGGTGCTTTCATCCTTGGTGGTTGTCTGAGTGAGGCTGACTTGAATACAAGCTTCCCCTAAGCCTTGTGGTAGATACGGTGCTTGACTCGGAATGTACGGTTGGTTGGGATAAGACTGTTGGAACATAGAATCATCCCGCAAGTCTATGGAGTCTTCACTGTAATTACCATAGTTTCTCGAGTGGAGGTGTGTATTCTGACCAGCAGTTGCTTGTTGCTCATAATAGTGTACAAGTGGCATTGGTGCGTTGCCATAGGTGTTGTACCCTTGGTTGTAGATACACACCCTTGCATCGTGATGAGGATTGCCACAGATAGAACAACCATTTTGCACAGATGGTGCATTTGGAACAACAAAAACAGCAGATTCAGTAACAGGAACAACATATGTTGGTTCAACAGATGAAGCAACAGGAGTCTTCTCATCATCGGTAATAACCTTCTTTTTCCTTCTTCGTGTTCTTTTCTTCTTTTCAACAATAACAGCTTCAGCACATTCTGTCATTGGAGCAGAAGGCTCTACCACTATCAGTGCAGACTCATCAGTTGTTGAAGAGGTTGCTTCAGTTACTTTTGGAAAACTCTTCATCTTTGGTTTGACAATCTTTACCAGTTCAACTTTAGAGTCAACGGCTCCAGTGGGAGTAGAACTTTCAGCATTAGCCTTAGATTTGCTTGATTGAGGAGATTGCACAACTTGTGGTGTTGATGTAGAGGGAGTTCCTGTTGAGGCACTTGGAATAGCCTTCACCTTACCATCGGTGATCACAAGACCAACTTGTGTGTGCATGACAGTCTTACCATGTTTGAGTGACATTTCAGCAAATACACGACTGAACTCATCCTCATTAACATCAGACTGATCAGTGAATCCCTTGTTGGAATTCTACTTAGGCTTACGCCTTCGTGTGGTCTTAGCTCGCTTTGGAGCAACATTGGTTTTGCAAATCTCATAGTTGTCATCAAACAAAAACGATTGACCATCCACGGCAGATGTTTTCAACAAATCAAGGAATTCATGTTCAGCTACCTCTTTGGTCGGAGTCTAAGTAAGACTAGTATTTCAGGCTGATTTGAGATGGCATCAGGTACCAATGTTGCTGACACTGAAAGCATTGCTCCAAACCGACCACCGAGGCTGATCAACGGAGACCATTTTGAAGACTGGAAACGATGTCTGAAATCGTTCTTTCTGTACACCGATTACAATCAATGGTTGTCGATCGTCAACGGACCTCATGTTCCAACCATTACTACTGGTGAAGTAACCCAGATCAACACCAATCCGTCTTCCTTTACTGAGAAGGATTTGAAACTTATTGATCGAGATCAAAAAGCTCTTGGTGCTCTTTCTCTCTGCTTGTCGCAAGAAATCCACAATCGTTTCGCTGAGCACTCTGATGCAAAAAGTTTGTTTGATGCTCTTTGTGAGTTTTATGACGGTAATGAAGATCTTGTGAAGGACAAAGAAGCCCAAGCAACTAAAGAATTCAATTCGTTCACTAGCATGAAGAATGAAAAGTTAATTAGTTTGACAAACCGTTTTCTGACCGTGTCAAGCAATCTGAAGAAGTATGATTCACAACTCACTAACTCTGAACAAATCAAGAAGCTGCTGGATGCTCTTCCACCCGAGTGGAGCATTCAGGTTCGTATGCTGAAACAAGAGAGGGGTTTCTCCGATTACAAGCTTATGGATGTAATTAACAAGCTTAAGTCATTTGAGTTGGATGTTCAAAGGAGAGAGTACAATCAAGTCATGGGTCCTGCTAAAGTTTATTCTCTGAATTCGGCTCTCATCTCAACTATTACACCCAAAGGAGCCTCATCTCAAATTCAATCTGCTCATCTTGGGTCCGGTTCATCCTCAACTGCTTCTGCCGCTGCTCAGCAAACATCCCACATCTCACCCGAATTTATGGGATTGTTCTCAATGTTTACTAACAGTTATCAAGCTTTCGCTGCTGGAGAACTTCAAGGTTCGACTCTGACTGCTGAGGATATGTACCAAGTTGACCCAGATGATTTGGAAGAAACCAACCTAAAATGGCAAATGGCTATGTTGACCGTTCGTGCTAGAAAGTTCTTTGAACGTACTGGGAGAAACACTTTCAAGAATCAAAATGGAAAAGTTGGATTCGATAAGGCTAAGCTAAGATGTTACAACTGTAAGCAACTTGGCCACTTCAAGAGAGAATGCCCGAGTCCAATTGTCACTGAACCGACCTCTGAGCCTGCAACTCGATTCATCCCTATCACCGACAAAGCTGAAGCCAAGCCAAACAAAGAAGTGGCTCTTCTGACTAACTTTGACTGGAGTTCGGAGGTCTCTGAAGCTGAGGAAGCCATAAATCAAGCTCTTGCGGCTCAAATTCATGAACAAAGCAATGACCACACAGTTAACAGCTGTGAGAAGGGAGAAGCTGAGAAGAAGATGAATGAGAAAACGGCAAGCACACCCGCGTGCACATGTGAGAGAGCTCTTGCTGCATAAAAGGTTATAATGGATCTTTGATATGAATCTGTTCAAGATATGTGCTCTCATCCTTGTAGAATTCGTTTGTTCGGCATCTACAAGGCCAATCGATTGTTGATTGACAACAACAATGAATTAAAACCGATGAACACCCAATTAAAAGAAAATGAATCAAAATATTTTGTGAAATTAAATGAGGCAATGCATGAAAATGAACATTTAAAACAAACTCTTCTTGCTAAAAATGTTGAATTAAACATGCTTTCGGAAAGAGTTACATTAGCCCAATTCGAAGCCTCTCAACTTCAGACTAAGTTAGATAGATGGACCGTTTCTCAAATGAAAGTTGAAGAGATGCTCGTTAAACAACGAGGAGCTAGAATAAAAACCGGGGTGGGTATGGAGGAAAAGGAAAAGGTGTTTCCTAAAGTTTACCCTCCTCCAAGTACGCATTGTTATTCACCTACTCCGAAACCTCATCCTCTAAATGATTTAATTCCTAGTGATGCTAACAGTCTACATGCAGGTCTAGAAGGAGTGAACCATAAGGAGATCAGGGAGGATTTTGATTATGAATATGGTAACACAAGTGGGCTTGGATGCGGTAGTCTTAAATCTAAGGAGTCTGTTACGAGTAGTAGTTCTCATTCCAAGAAGTCTAGCACAGACAGTAGTATAGCTAGTAGTTGTTCTTCTTTAGATAGCAGTAGTGATGAGTCCGTGTCTGTTAATCAAGAAAGTTTTTTTTCAAATGAAAATGATCAATGTCATGAACAGGGTATGTAAACCATACTTAGACAAATTTGTTATCGTTTTCATCGATGATATACTTATTTATTCTAAGAATTCAGACGATCACGCTAGACATCTGAATATGGTTTTAGAAACTCTACGACAAGAGAAACTGTATGCCAAATTTTCTAAATGTGACTTTTGGAAAAGGGAAGTCCAATTCCTAGGTCATGTTATTAATGAGAAAGGTATACAAGTGGATCCTGCAAAAATAGAAGCAGTGATGAAATGGGAAGCACCAAAGAATCCTAGTGAAGTCAGAAGTTTCCTGGGATTAGCTGGATATTACAGAAGGTTCGTCAAAAACTTTGCAAAGATTGCTTCACCTTTAACTTCTTTAACACAGAAGTCGGTTAAATTTAATTGGGGATCTAAGCAAGAAGAGGCATTTAATTATCTGAAGCAAAAACTTAGTAGTGCTCCAATTTTAGCTCTTCCAGAAGGGAACGACGATTTTGTGATTTATTGTGACGCTTCTCTGAACGGGCTAGGGTGTGTGTTGATGCAAAGGGATAAAGTTATCGCCTATGCTTCACGACAACTACGAGTTCATGAAAAGAATTATACCACGCATGATCTCGAACTTGGTGCCATAGTGTTTGCTTTAAAGATTTGGAGGCACTATTTATATGGTACTAAGTGCGTGATATATACAGATCACAAAAGTCTTCAACATGTTTTTAGTCAAAAAGAGTTAAACATGAGACAGAGAAGGTGGATGGAATTAATCAATGATTATGATTGTGAAATCAAATACCATCCAGGCAAGGCAAATGTAGTAGCAGATGCCTTGAGTCGGAAGAATAGGATCAAACCAATTAGGGTAAAAGCATTAAGGATTAATGTTATGATCGATTGGAAAGATCAGATTAAAGAAGCTCAGATAGATGCATTAAAAGAAGAAAATATTAAAGCTGAAAGAATGTTAGGAAAACAAGGCTTGCTAACCAAAGGAACCGATGAAATCCTTAGGTTTGGTCAGAGGATTTGGATTCCTAAGTTGGGGGATATTCAGGGAAAGGTTTTGGATGAAGCCCATAAATCCAAGTATACGATGCACCCTGGAGCAAACAAGATGTACCAAAATATTAGGAACCAATTTTGGTGGCCTAATATGAAGAGGTCAATTGCTCAGTACATTAAGAAATGTTTAACTTGTCTTCAAGTTAAAACTGAGCATCAAAAGCCTGGTGGTCTATTACAAAAGATAGAATTACCCATTTGGAAGTAGGATCAAGTAACAATGGATTTTGTTACAAAGTTGCCCAAGACTCGTAAAGGATATAATGCTATTTGGGTTATAGTTGATAGACTAACCAAGACAGCACACTTTATCCCGATCAATGAAAGCTACCCAATTGAAACACTGGCACAGTTATATATCGAAAAGATTGTAAGTAAACATGGCATACCTTTATCTATTATTTCTGATAGGGATAGCCGATTTACTTCGAGATTTTGGGAAAGTTTTCAAAAGTCTCTTGGAACAAAGATCAATTTAAGTACCGCCTATCACCCTCAAACCGATGGTCAGAGTGAACGTACAATTCAAACTCTAGAAGATATGTTACGGGCTTGTATAATTGATTTTGGTGGTAGCTGGGACTGTCATTTACCTTTGATAGAATTTTCCTATAATAATAGTTACCATTCCAGCATTAAGGCAGCGCCTTTTGAAGCCTTATATGGGAGGAGATGCAGAACTCCTATTTGTTGGACAGAAGTAGGAGAGAATCAGTTGACTAACACAGAAGTTATTCTGGAAACGACTGATAGAATCCAACAGATACGAGAGAAATTAAAAGCTGCCCAAGATCGACAGAAGAGTTATGCTGATCGAAGAAGGAGGCCTTTGGAGTTCCAGGTTGGAGATTTCGTGATGTTAAAAGTTTCACCTTGGAGAGGTGTTATTCGGTTTATCAAACGTGGAAAGTTAAGTCCAAGATATATCGGGCCATATAAAATCATCGCAAAGGTTGGATCTGTTGCTTATACGTTGGAATTACCAGAGAAGTTGGGAAACATTCACAATACATTTCATGTGTCATATCTCCGTAAATGTTTAGCCGACCCAACTCAAGCTGTACCATTGGATGATATACAAGTCAATGATAAGCTAAAGTTTTCTGAACATCCAATAAAGATTCTCCAAACCCAGGAAAAGAAATTAAGAAAGAAGGTTATCCCACTAGTGTTGGTACAATGGAAAGGTCAGAAGGGACCAGAGCAAACATGGGAATTAGCCGACGAAATGAAAACAAAATACCCTCACCTATTTAAGTGATATTCAAATTTCGAGGACGAAATCCTTTTAAGGAGGGGAGTGTTGTAACATCCCAAGATTCAGGTAAATGCGTAATTGATAGTTAATATATAACTATGCTTATATTACGAATTTAATGAGTTAAAATATTAGGGAATACATATTTATGTATATTATATATAAGTTATATGTATATATGCGTAAGGATATATGTGAGTATGTAGTTGCAAAGATAAGTATTGGATGAATACATGATGATATATGTGATTAGAATCATCATTTTATGAGTTAGAAATAATTAGGAATACATCCTAATAGGTTTTGGGGCTTAAAATAAAAGATATATGAAAGTATAAAGGATAGAAATACACCATAATATCCTAAAATATCTAAATATCTATGTGTCTCAATATCATTCATTTGAATGATTACTTCTTATGACTTATCAAAATTCTATCCTAGTCATATACTTATGTGTCTCAATATCATTCATTGGAATGATTACTTCTCATGACTCATCAAATATTATCCTAGTCACCATGGGATGTGTCTAGACCATATTTCACACCTTATACTATAAATAGGAGCCTTAGTTCTTCATATTCACTTGCTAATTCACAAATCAAAGCTTAGAAAAACCCTAAAACTCTCAAGAACATTCATAGCTCGAAATCGGTTGATCCAGGAGGTCTTAGAAGCTAATTTTCTGGAGCAAAGCTTTATTAGGTATGTATTAAAAAAGCCCTCAATAAATTTTATGATTCATAACACCTAGATATGCTTTTTAGGAAAGATCCGAAATTAGGGTTCTTAAGCATGATTCTTTAAAATTGGGCTATCTATAAGGAATTGGGAGTTAGTTTTTGGTATTAGAACATGTTTTAAGAAATCCTTAAGTTAGTTTCATGTTTAAAGAAGGGTTGGTATGGTTTCACCATGTTGGTTATCAAGAACAAGTAAACCAAGAACAAGAACATAAACATTGGTGTTTTGATCATAGTAATTCCGCCTCCTGGTCGTGATAACGCCTATACGGTCGGTCATGATCATCACCACACTAAAACACAAATATGGGTGATATCTCATAGTAATCCCGCCTCCTGGTCGTGATAACGCCTATACGGTCGGTCATGAGAATCACTCATCAAGTGCATAAAGGCTTGGACAAGGGTAATGATATTTAACAAAAGAACATGTTTTTATATATAATAAGTATATATAAGTTCAATTGTGATAATTAGTAAAATATACCGAGCTATTCGGGTACTTAGAAGTTCGTGCAGACCGGAAGGTAAGCGCCTGTACACTGGGGTTTCTGGCATAGCGAGGGTGTCGCATAAATCCCAAATGGGACCTGGCATCCCTCACTGGGCGATCTCGGAGTGAGCGTTTACTTATAGGAATGCGCGTCTTCATATTATAATTAGAAAAGTCATATTGACTATAAAGGGCATTTTGGTCATTTTAACCTCTGAGAAAGTATAATCTTAGGATTATGGAACATAGAAGATGTTTATAATATAAAGTGTTTCATTAATACAACCCGATACACGATTAGGTTTGGATCAAGGCCTTTAGTGAAGATTCCGCCTGAGATTATTCAAGTAAAAGACAGAGGTGAGTCTTTCTCTCACTGGGCAATTACTTTTATGAAACGGGATGTGGTGTTCTGTATTAAATTGTATATTTGACTACCATTAGTATCTATAAATGTTGAGGCCTGAAGGGTTAGATACGATCTTGGAAGAGGGCCCATGTGACACGTACAAATAGGTAGTATGCATACAGATAGACCTAGTTGCTTGGACGATCATTCACGATCTAGATTCTGTGATCCCTGCCATGGATATACATGTTTATATGATGCTGTAGTCAAAATTTAAATACGTATGAACTGCTACGTTTATGAAACTCACCAGCATTATGCTGAGCCCCAAATGTTCTCTTTTTCTTTTGGACGCACATCTTAGGTACCATGTAGTAGCAGATAGCTAGACATGGATGGGACGAGGAAGAAGCTAGTATAGAAGTCTGAATTTTGGTTGTACGAAGACATAGACTTCTAGTTTCAAATAAGAACTTCAATGTTGTATTATCTTTGTACTTCCTACAACTTTTGTTATGAATAAAGTTAAAAGACTTCCGCTGTAAACTTTGATTAGTGCCATGTGCTTTCTTTTATTCAATGCGTAACACTCCCTAGTGCTTATCCTGGGATGCGGGTGTTACAAAGACGTCATATGAGCTGTATCATGGAAGGAAGCCACTGATTTATTTCTTTAAGCCGTTTGGATGTTCGTGCACATTGCTGAATACCGAAGCTCAAATTACGAAATTTGGAACTGTCTCTGACGAATGTTTCTTTATGGGGTATTCTTCTTCACAGAAAGCTTATAGAGTTTATAACAAACGAACTCGAATTGTGCAAGAATCCTACTACGTTGACTGGCAAGAATCAAACTCTCCCAACACCGGGTCTGGACCAGAATGGTTTTATGATTCAGATATTCTGTTCAAGTCATTCAATCTCCCTATCCTTGCTGAAGCAAATGATAATCCTCCTCTCGTTATTATCACCCCTCACTCCGAAATTCAACAACAAAACCTATCCTCATCCTCACAACCTTCGCATCAACCCGACCCTCCATCTTCCTCTCATGAATTACCCCATCAAACCTCCGAACCCGCTCCCCTCAACCTTGACTCAAATTTCAAAACCTTAAAAGATCATCCGCATGACTTCGTCATTGGTTCTATTACGGATGGAGTGAGGACTCGTCATCAGTCTGGATTGATCAATGAATGTTTGTTCGCATGTTTTCTGTCTCAGATCGTTCCTAAAAATGTAAAAGAAGCTTTAGCAGATCCAAGTTGGGTGGACTCCATGCAGTCTGAGCTGCAACAATTCGGAAAGCTGAAGGTGTGGGAATTAGTGGATCTTCCAGAGAACAAGGTTCCAATTGGTACAAAGTGGGTCTTTCGGAACAAGCCAGATGATAGAGGTGTCGTGATCGGAAACAAGGCAAGACTGGTGGTTCAAGGGTTTTATCAAGAAGAAGGAATTCACTATACCGATGTGTTTGCACCCGTTGCACGCATTGAGGCCATTCGAATTTTCCTGGCTCATGCTGCACACAAGGATTTCAAGGTATTTCAAATGGACGTCAAGTGCACTTTCTTATATGGGGATATTGATGAAGAAATCTATGTGAATTAACCTCCAGGCTTCGAAGATCATGAGTTTCCTGACAAAGTATACAAGCTCGATAAATCTCTCTACGGTCTACATCAGGCTCCCAGAATTTGGTACGAGACTTTGACTCAATATCTTTTGGGTAAAGGCTTTACACGTGGATCCATCGACATGACGTTGTTTAAGAAAGAGGTCAACGGTGAAGTGCTGATTGTTCAAGTGTATGTAGAGGATATCATTTTTGGTTCAACAAATGAGAAGCTGTGTCGCGAGTTTGAGGAATTGATGAAGGAGAAATTCGAAATGAGCATGATGGGGGAAATGTGTTTCTTTCTTGGCTTGCAGGTGGAACAAAAGCCAGACGGCATTCTCATTCATCAAGAAAAGTACATTCTGGAAATTCTGAAGAAATACAAGATGAACGACGCTTCTGCTGAACTCACTCCTTTCACATCTCACACATGTTTAACTCCCGACAATCAAGGAAAGCCGGTTGACCCCAAGTATTATCGATCAATGATTGGGTCTCTTATGTATCTCACAGCCAGTCGTCCGGATATCACTTTCGCCGTATGTTAGTGCGCTCGTTATCAGGTTGACCCAAGGGAATCTCACGAAAAGGCTGTCAAGCGTATTTTCCGTTATTTGAAAGGTTCATCAAGATTGGGTCTATGGTATCCTAGGGGTGGAAGCTTTGAACTTAATTCATATTCTGACAGTGATCACGGTGGATGCAAGCTTGACCGAAAATCAGTTTCTGGAGGATGCCAGTTTCTGGGGGAATGCTTGGTTTCATGGCAAAGCAAAAAGCAAACAACTGTCTCTTTATCCACAGGTGAAGCTGAATACATTGCCGCCTCGAGTTGCTGTTGTCAAGTGCTGTGGATCCAACACCAAATGATGGATTATGGAATCAATTTCCTTCATACTCCGCTGTTCTGTGACAACGAAGCCGTTGTTGGAATCTCCAAGAACCCGATTCATCATACGAGAACAAAGCACATCGAAACCAGGGTTCATGCAATCCGTGACGCTCATGAAAAAGGGTTTATCGATGTTATTCCCATTGAAACCAAGGCCCAGAAAGCTGATATTTTCACCAAAACCTTTGATTAAACCCCGCTTTTATGAGCTTATTAAAATGCTGGGCATGATTTCCTTTTAAATAAATAATAAATAATAAAAAAATTGAATTCATTTTGACTTAAAATTTTGTACATATTCTTTTAACTTTGTTTTATCTTAAGTTTGTCTTATTTGGACCTGCATGCTAAATTCAAATTGTCTTGAATCAGGTGGTTGTCGCAGTTAAGCATGTTGATTGGCTAAATTCCTAAATCAAGAAATCAATGATCACGTCATCTACCTTCCAATGATTTCTGGCCAATCGTCACTCGAATATGATCAAGGGAGTAATTATGTTCCATTTACCTTGTAATTTCTCTCATAACTGATTATTGATGTCTTTGTTTGCAACATTGTGGGGGAATTGGGGGTAAATCACATTAAAACTGCTTAAAAGGTGTCTCCATTCAAGCGTTTTTCAAAATATAAACTGTATGATTGGAATGCCTGACTTAATGATACTATCGAATGAAGGATAAATTGCATGCATCATATCGGTAACCCTTTCGGTTGATTTTCAAAATTATGTCAAGTATCGATCGAATCAATTTTGTTTTGTTTTTAGTTTTCCTTATTGAAAATCCAAAAAAAAATAAAGTATTTGTGGATTTTGAGGGAAGAATAAATTAATCAAAAAAATTTCAAAAATGAGAAATTGATCCGACCATGTGAGAAATGATAGTACATCAACATGCGTTATCTGCCATAGATAGAGTAAAAGTAAAAGCTGTACTGTACTTGTATGATCTATGGGTGTGCATGACTAATATGATATCTATGAGTAGGATATAAACATAAAGCTTGCCTGATATACTCTAGTTTTCATTTCTTGATAAGTGTTGCAATGATTCTGATATCTTATAAAAATAGAATAAGAGATGTTCTGATGTATGCATGCTTTATATAATAAGGCTTTACGCCATTTTTACACTCAACTCAGTGGGTCTTCCTTGCGTGCTTATGCGGCCGACCTGATCACTTGCTGATTGAGTCTCTTCTTTATTTTCTTGGTGTTTAGTATATATCATCGGACTTTCTCTGCGTGCCCTGAAGGCCGACCTGATTGTTGTTGATATATACGTCTTCTGCTTTATTTTTAATTTTTTTATTTTCCTAAGTACATCGGGCTCTCTCTGGGTGCTTTGCGGCCGACCTGATTGCTGTTCACTTAGAGCTCTGCTTTATTTTTGCATGAAACATCATGAACGCATGTCTCAATTTGAATAGAAACAAAAAGAAAAATCAAGATAAATGTGATGATTTGTTAACTTCTTTGATAGAGTGAGGCTGGGTGATCAGGGCATGATTAATACACCTTAAGCATATCCAAAAATGATAAATACTATTAGTGCATGCTTAATATCAATATAGTGCAAGCTCAATATCAAAATGATGCATTCGTGATCTGCTTGTCTTACATGCTGATTAAATTTGAAATTGAAATGTGTTTGATGCGTATTGGTCGATATGATCTCACGTCTGGATCTTTCTCAAAATTAAAATAGAGTTTGTTTGTATAGTCGTTTTACATTTCCTTTTAGAAAACTCAAAAAGATTTTTGGTGTGTTTTAATTTAAAGTTAGAAAAGCCGAAATATTTTTCTTTCTGCTTCATTTTTTATAAGATCGATAAATTGTGAAGAGTTTGATGCTTGCGTAATTGAATCCTGATGTGTGTGAGTTAGTCGGCATTTCCAGAATTTCAAAATCTTATCTGCTTGATGGAACATAATCAAAGTGTAAAGGGTCGTGTATTCAATTAGCTTGCCTGAAGAAGCAAACCTGTTCATGAGGGTTGCTAACAAGGCCCGGGGGATCATTAAAGAAATTAAAGATTTAGCACAGAAGGTAAGAGCTGGTGAAGAAAGACAGGAAGAAGACCGAGAATTGGCAAACCTGATGAACACTGCTTGGGGCGGAATTGGTGAATCTTCTGAGCAGATTGAGAAGCCGGCTAATGGCCCCGCTGCTAATGAGACTATTATTTTGTGGGAATCAGAGGATGTTGTCCCCGTTGCTGATGAGCCAACTGTTTTGGGGGAATCTGATCCAACAGATTTGAACAAAGAGCCGAGCGCAAATGAAGCCGATGCAGAAAAATGAAGATCCAGAGGCTGAATCCCTCCCTAGGGGGAATATTGAAGATCAATGTAGGGAGGAATTCATAGTTTTGTTTAGTCGGCTTGTTTAGTTTAGTTTCATTTGTAATATTGTCTTTTGTTAGCTAGCGAAACTACCGAGCGAAACTGTTGTTTCGCTCGGTATCTAGATTAGGGTTGTCTCAGTGACAGTTTCGCTTGGCCAGCGAAACTGTCTACTGATCTGTATAAATAGTAGCCTTTGTGCTCTCATTTGTAACTTTTGCAACTTCAGCAACCCTAATACAAGTTTTCTGATTATTGGTAAGTTTGGTGACGGCTAGGAGCATTCTATTCAATCTTTGTAGCTATTGTTCATCTCTTATCATCTATTTAGTTGTAGTTGTGATTGTTCAATACTAAAAACCCATTTTAGCTATTGGAAATCATCTTTTATTGATATTTGATTGATTTTCTTCTCAAAACACCTTCATTAGAACTGATTAAGATCAGTGAGGACCAACAGTGGCTGCCAATGTTCAAAGGGAACCTGAAAATATACCGTCTGATGAAGACAACATAATGGATGATATCTTCCCTGAGAACGAAACATTCGAGGATGACATCTATCGGGATTTGGGGCCCATCAATCTCAGGAGAGGAAGGGATGACCTGATCACATCTTCAGGCAGCGATACAACTCCTCCAGAGCGGACTCTGAATATTAACGAAGAGGATGTGTCTGAAGTACCCATCCCAGTACGTGAACCTTCTCTGAGGAAAAAGGCTGACCCAAGAACTTTGAGATTCAAATTCTTAAAGACTAGCTCGAGCCTAATGGTGTTTGATCGTACAGAGGCAAATGAACAGACTGATAACACAACTGAACCGGCAATTGGTCAAAGCTCATCTCAAGCCAATGTTTAAGCTACTGTTCAAGAACCAGCTCCTATGCAGACTGAGAGTCCTATCCTCCATGTACATAGCCCAGTGCATGAGGAAAGGCAATTTCTAAAGGGGGAAAGCTCCTTTGTTATGCCCAGCCCAGTGAAAGTGAGTGTCTCTTGAGTACCAAGTCAGCCCACTGTGGTTCCAAACTTCAGGCCTTTTCGGGAAAATGAACAAGCTGCTGAGCTCCCTATTGAGACGAGGTTAAGTGCTGACCCTCACATTAACTTTCTGATGTCTCAGAACAGAATTAGAGAGACTGAGATAAAAGCACTTCAGGCTAAGAACATAAAACTAAAAAATAAGGAGGTGGCTGACAAGAATAGGTTTAAGTATTTGTATGAGACCTTGATGGATTTGAAAAAGAAGTATAACGAGTTGAAAGGTGCTGTGGTGTCAAATGCTTTAGGTGACCCCGGTCAAAGCTCATCTCGAGGTGGTCAAGGTACAGAATCTATAAATGAAGATGAAGGAGATGACACTGTTGAGATGTCAGACTATGCTCGAAGTGGAAGAGTCATCTCTAAGACACCGGAAGGTCACGACAACTGGTTCAAGGAGTTCTTCCAAAGACCAACCCCCCACTTAATACACCATTGATGTTGGTGAAAGCTCTATCGACAAAAGGGGGAGTCGTGAAGCAATTCTGTGCTGGCACTATGACTCCGAGAAGAAGCTCTTTGCTGTAATCCGTGATGGCTACAGTCCAGTGGAATATTACAGAACACGAACCCAATTTCACTCCTGGACTGAGCCTGAGATTAGAAGCATGTTAAGAGCTCCATACATAAACAGATGGAGTAGCACAGAAGGAGATCTAGTTCGGAACAATCTGATGAGCCACTTGGCGGAAAATTTTGTGAACTTTGATTTGAAGCAAGTAAGATGGGTTGAAACTGGAACTGACCCAGTAACTGGTGATAGTTGAGGCAAGGCGACCACCCACAAAATGCACAAGAGTAATAAACTTGTTGGATGAAATTGAAGATCGTACCTTGGTCAAAAACTTTGACTGTTGGATGAAATTGAAGATGAGACAATTCCGCTTCTACGATCCGGTTGACCTGCTGAGGTTTGGTGAAAGAGATATCAAGCTCCTCGCCTCCCAACCTATTCTCGGTGATGAGAATGATCTGGAAAATGCTATACGGGTGGGGATCTTCCATGGAATAGTAAACCGGATCGTAGCTAATGAATGGTGGTCGAGCAATGTGCAGAATACTTTCAGATTTGATCTGCTGCTGCCATAGGCGGTCTAATGGTTCATGCCTAGGGGAAGATTGTTAGGCTATACATTTGAGGCATGAACATTAGATGTGTGCTTACTTGTTATTGGGCTTAGTGTTCTCGATTGGGCTTAGAATTGTTTACGATTTAGGCTCAGTGGGCCGGTTAGGTTAATGGGTTTATGATCCATTCTAGGGTTTTGTAATGGGTACTATATAAACCCATAGTGTTTATGATTGACGAGCTTTGGTGATTACGATTTCTCTCTCTCTATTTGTAATTTCGATCGGTTTTCACTAGCTCAAAGAAAGTATTTGTGTTTCATTCAAGATTTGATCTTTGTTAAATCTATTTCTTCTACTTTCTTCTTGAATCAATCACCTACGAGGATTCCGCACTCGTTTGTGATATCAATATCGTGTCTTGGTAGATTTTCTGGACCTACAGATGTGGTGGGGACAAAATGGCTTACGGAAAAGTTTAGGTCGATTAGCTATCGGACGGGATCTTCCTTGATCCCCGAGAGTTATAATGACGATGACGATGGAAATACGACTCTCCAGTATCTTGGTCTCACAGTCCAAGATCTTAATAGGTTTCAGACAGGATGGGGTTTGTAGGCCACTGGTCCGATCCGTTCCAGGATTCCAAGGGACCAATTTAATGAGGATTAAGACTTCCTTGCTTTATAGGCCTATCAGTCTTTGTCTGCGGTAGATTTCATTGTAAGGTTTTGAACCCTCTTATAAATTCTAGGGGCTCGCATCGAGCGTTATCATAGGTTTTCCTGGTGATTACACATTGCTTTCGAAAGGTTCTAAAATCGAAAAGGTCTTCTTAGTAGTTTCATGAACTATCTCTGGAGCAGTCAGTTGGTTGTCACCAGCTTCGGTCCAGCAAATGGTCGAATGACACTTTCTTCCATACGAGGCTTCAAAAGGGGTGTGGCTTGAATACTCGAGCGCTAACTATTGTTATATAGAAACTTGGCGAGTGGAAAATGGTTGCCTCAACCATTACCAAGGTTTGTCTTACGTGATGACAATCTGTCACATAACCACGCAAGGTACCCTCGTAAGGTCTGAATCAGTATAACTCCTTTATACTTTCATACATCTTGTTGGATCCCTGGTAACTAGAATATCTAGTCTTATGTGCTTTATGTAAGACCAATCTCTTATCGTTTTAAGGTTCGGCACTCAAGGTCTATCCATAAAGGATTAGGCTTTATTTGGTTTCTTTACCAATTGCCTTTCCATTCCATGAAGGCATTCTTCTTGTTTGAATTCTCCCTTTAGAGTTTCTAGTTGAGCATCACGAACTTGTGACGTGAGACTAGTATGAATGGTCATGCCTTTGTACTCGGACTCGAACAGGCTAAATGCACACCTTTCTATTCAATGCATCCACTAAAATGTTAGCTTTGCCAAGATGATAAAGATTCTCGCAATCGTGGTCATTGAGTAGCTCAATCCATTGGCATTGTTTTAAAATCAGATCCTTCTGATTGAAGATATGCTGGAGACTCTTATGGTTAGTGAATACGATACACTCCGTCCCATACAAGTGTTGTCTCCAAATCTTCTGAGTGAACACAATAGTTCTAAGTTCCAGATCGTGGGTTATATAATCCGTCTCATGATTCTTCAGTTGTCGAGAAGCATAGGTGATTACTTTTTCTTGTTGCGTTAGCATGCATCCCAAACCTTGATGCTTAGCATCACTACAAAATCTTCGATTCTGTTAGCCAAGGATAGGATCGACGCATTGCAAGGTTTTTGCTTTAACAATTGGAAAGGCTCCTTCAGTCTTGGCATCTCAAATGAGGTACTTATCTTTCTTAGTTAAAACGGTTAGAGGCTAGGCTATCTTTGCGAACTTCTCAATGAATCTGTGATAATAGCCAGCGAGACATAAGAATTGTCGAATCTCTGATGGAGTCGTGGGAGTACTCCAATTCTTGACAGCTTCAACTTTAGATAGATCAATGTGAATACCTTAATTGTTGATCACTTGACCCAAGAACTGAATCTTGCGAATCCAAAAGTCGCATTTGGAACATTTCGCGCACAATTCTTCTTTCTTCAGAAATTCCAGTATAATTCTCAGATGTTGTTCGTGTTCTTTCTTACTACGGGAGTAGATTAGATTGAAATTGATGAACACAATAACAAATTTATCCAAATAAGGTTTACACACGCGGTTCATTAAATCCATGAACACTGCTAGTGTGTTAGTCAAACCGAATGGTAGAACGAGGAACTCGTAATGGCCATAGCATGTTCTGAGCGCTCTCTTCGAAACGTCTTCATCTCTAACTCGGTACTGATGGTATCTTGATCTCAGATCGGTCTTGGAGTAGTAAGTTTGAATCTTGAAGTTGATCGAGTAAATCGTCGATCCTCGGGAGCGGATAGCAATTCTTCACTGTTAGCTTGTTCAATCAATACACAATCGAAATTTTCCATCTTTCTTCTTTACGAACAACACAAGAGCACCCCAAGGAGAGTGACTTGACCGAATGAAACCCTTTTCTAACAACTCTTGTAGTTGATGGGATAACTCTTGTACATAGGACGACGCAAGAAGGTAAGGGAATTTGGCAACGGGGGCGGCTCCAAGTGTTAAGTCGATGCGAAATTCTACTTACCGAAGCGGTGGCAAGCCAGGTAAGTCTTTAGAAAGGACTTCTAGGAATTCGCAGACTGTCAGAAAGTCTTCAATAAGCTTTTCCTTGGCTTCCACTCTGTGACATGAGCCAGAATGGCATGACATCCTCTGCAAAGGAATTTCCGAGTCTTCATATTAAATGTGTCTTCGTTTCGAGTGGTATTCTGACTATCTTCTCGTGACAAATGATTTTCGCATGGTTCTTTGATAACCAATTCATTCTAACGACAAACCTCAACACTTACTAATTTGACATGCATTAGATCAATGCCGAATGTATGCTCCAAAAATTCAACCAAACATCCTTTATAAATTTCTCTAGTTTCTATCACCATTAGCTAATTGTATACTAAACTTAGTGTCTACGGTAACAAGAGCGATTTCGAGAAATTAACTAAAATTGGTATACACGAAGCTTCTATCGGTACCAGTATAGAAGCATAATGGTTATTAAGTAGAAACTTACCCGTCACCGTGTTAGGGACACGACGGGTGTTAACAACATTGATGAAAATGCTCTTCCTTTTGCTAGTTGGGAGTCTAGTTCTTCACCTTGGGTATTCTCGCGTGATCTGTCCTTTGGCTTTGCAATAGATGTTCCCGCAATCCAGGGAGTGGTGAAGGTTGCACACGTAACATAAAGGTAGGTTACTGGAGTAACCAGTCTTTCTTGACTCATGGACAGGTGTAGTGGCAACATGGATCTTCATCGGTTCTGGATTCTTCTCGGGCTTCCAAAAAGCACGTTTTCTCTTGTTATCCAGATTCTTGCTTGATGAGGGGGCAACCCTGACATTTGTAGATTTAGCTTTAGGATTCTTCTTGGCATAAGTCACACCTTAACGTGTGGCTTGATAAACCAGATTATGTGCCTGGTGTACAACACTTTTGATAAGTGACCAGGTTTGATGCCAGAATATTTCCTTGAATATGGAGTGCAGGACCCTAGATGCACCTTCTTGTACGGGGGAGTGACCATGTTTGAACAAAGATGAGTAAGTTCATGAAATCGCTTGGTGTAACCAGCAATATCGGTATCATTCATAGTCAAACTCCAGAACTCGGCTTCCAACTCTAAAGCTCTTCCCTTGGGCAGTATTCGTCACGCGAAAGCTTCTTGAGTTCGTTCCAAGTTATGACGTAGGCTAAGTAGATTACTATGGAGTCAACATGGGAGTTCCACCATGTGAGCTCACATTCGGTAAATGTGCAGGTAGTGTACTTAGCCATGTAGCCTTTGGGGAAGTTGCTTATGGGAAATACTGAATCCATCTGATTAGTCTAATGTCACCTATTTGAAGCTCATAATGTTAGAATCTATTTGACAATCGATCTCACTCAATACACGAATGCTAGTGCAGAACTACAAGTATACATGATCAATCAATATTCTAAGTATCGCACAAGTCCACTAAGAACAACCTACAAGTCCGCTAGGAATAAGTTGTGAAGTCCGCTAACATTCAAGTTTGCAAAGCATTGTTGAAGTTTGCTAAGAGGTAATCTTGAAGTATGCTAGGAAGAAGTCCGCTAAGGATAAGTTCAAGTCCGCTAAGAGGAACTCAAGTCCGCTAACGGCTTTCTGAAGTCCGCTAGGATGAAAAACAAGTTCGCTAAGAGCAAAGTACAAGTTTACTAACTTTTGTACTTAGAGGATTTCAGACCAAAATCTCCGAAATCATCAAGTCTTCCTATCCTAAGGGGGTTCTTCAAGGAGATCATCATCAGAAATGCACAATGGTGAAGAGTTTGAGTTTTCACAACCAAAAGGATAGATTTTACAGTTAGGCTTGCATCTCATGAAGTCCTTGTAGGATCAGTAACGCGCACTACGCTGATCTACCTTGACGCCTATCGTTGGTACGATGTGCCTTGCTAGCAGCTACGGTTCTGATGACTCTCTGGGCGATCATTGCCTCAATTTTGGAGGAAGTCATTATGAGAGGGTCGAGGGGTTTCGGGTTTGGCGTTTCGGAGACATGTTTTCTCTAAAGGTTCTCAAATGGCGGTGTAAGGAGAATTGGACTATATATATATATATATATATATATATATATATATATTTATATATATATATATATACCAAAGTCATGATAATACTAATAGCATTAATATAAATATTAGAAGGCTAATAAATATATGTGTGACATGAGACGTCATGTTAGTATGACAAGTAAATATATACCTAACATGAGACAACATTTTAATTATGAATAGTGAATGTATACCTAATATGAGACAACATGTTAGTAAGATAGATAAGTGTGTGTCTAACATGAGACAACATCTTAGTATGATGACCTTGTATGCAAATGGCACTTGTTGAGCGGGCTATAGTCCAGGTTTTCTACATGATGCAACCTAGTTCACTATAACCACGACTCTGATACCAAACTGTCACACCCTGAACTTTCCGAAACGGAGATGTGTGACGTCATGGGATCATAGTCGTGGATACATAGAATGACCTCTATCAGATTAATATACGTTTGAAAAACCAAGTATGTCATCAAAGTTGCAGCGGAAAAATACGTTAAGACGACATTGTTTTACAATACTGGTATAGAAATCGTTTTAGTAATTAAGATAGGAAACATGATAAAAAGTTAAGTCTTGAAATCGTTTCAACCAATGATTTTAAAAGGCAAGTGTTTCATAAGTTGTTTCGTGCTGATGAATATGACTATGACTCCAAAATGCAGGCCCTAAGGTTTGATGTCCTATTTGCATACGGTCTAGCTTGGTTACCTGAGAAATACATGAGTTTAAAAGGTCAACATAATGTTGGTGAGTTCACAAGTTTAGGATTCTACAAAATGCATTTGTAAAACAGATGATGATATACAAGATATTATAATGGTTGCTCGTCGTTACATTAATCTACCTGCACCTTGATTTCAAACACTAACAAATTTACCCACCTATAGTAACTTCCCCCAAGAAATACCAATGGCATAGAATAACTGACATGTGCCCAGTGACTGTTACCGGTGAGTCAGAACTGGAACGACCAGCTAGGGCAGGGTTGTCAACCCAAATAGATCTATTCACTAGTTATCGTTTCGTTACAGGAACTAATTGAAATCAATTGATGGTAGGATTGGTAGCAATATGTTGTATAACAGATTACTATGAAGGGGTATGAAAGAACAGATAATCAATAAGGCGTAACAGTTGTACCATAATATAAAGTAAAAAGATTTGTTTGATCATGATTTCTCCCCATAGTATTTAAACAGTTTTAAAAGAAAGGGGCCGTGAAACTCACTTGATCAAGGTGATGATGAAAGTTGTATCGCGCTGGACGTAGCAAGTAAACCGTGTCCTAATAATAATTAATAAGACGGTTTTAAGGTACTGTTTCAGTTGGATAAGGTTCAGTTACCCAAATGATCCTGGTCGAGTCTTGACATAACATTCCCGTTTGTATTATTTGGAAAGCCCGTTTGAAATATTTATCGTTCAAATAAATATTTAGGGTAATGAATATATTTATAGTCGAATAAATATATAACTTGTAGGAATAATTATATATCATATAATTATTTAAGGTTATGAGAATATATAATTAGATTAAGTTTTGATCATCGAGACAAATAATAAAGTATTTTATCATTTGAAGTTCACGTTATATATCTTAAGCTTGAGTTCATAATTTTAGACAATAATAATATATAAGTCATAGAAATATTTATGCAAATAAATATATATAACTTATAGAAATGATATATGTTTCAATATTCTCAAGATCTTAAAAAAATATAAGTCTTTATGTTTTTATAAATTTAGTCGTTAGCTCTGCCGCTATAAGATACAAGTACCTGACAAATGATTGTTATTAATATTTAACTTCGTAAATATTATTATGTTTGTGTTATCTCATAGTTTTTCTAAATTTTATTTAGAAAATAATAAAATATTAGAATGAGATATCTGTGTGATGTGTTTTTCTAACACTTTTAGAAAAATATATTTGTAAAAATATATGAGTTTCACGTTAAGTAAGTTCAAAATATAACACCGTATATTTTTAGGTCCAACGTCTGGAATTAATATTATATATATATATATATATATATATATATATATATATATATAAGTATTCCGTTAAGTAATACGATATCAAAACTAATATTTAAGTCCTTAAATATTACTGGGTTGTAATAACATTAAATAAATATTTCAAGTTATTAGAAAAAATAAGATCTAAATAATATGAGCACTTAATTATTAATTATGAGTCCAAACGCTCGGTATTTAAGAATATATATGTTTTAAAAAAATAAACCTATTTTTATAACATATAGTCAAAATATATTCCTTTGTCCAAAATATATTTGTTTATATATTTTTAGTCTAATGTGTCACTTTGACGGTTCCCGAGTCAGTTTTTATACCGCTTGGTCTATAATATTTTTAGTCCTCACAGCGATTGTTAAATATATATTTTGACACAAGTGCTTAAATAATAACGTTAGTTTAATATTTAGGACGGTTTGTTCATTTATATATATTTAGTGGGTGGAGTGTCAAGACTCGTTTTGGGTGATTATAAATATAAAAAACGAACAACGAAAATAAGTAAATTGAGAAGTTTAGAGTTTTACCTCTAGCACCAGGCTAGGTGATGAACCGAAAGAGGCGAGAATATCTCTGTAGACCCGATCGGAAAATATCGAGTTTTAAAAGTTTGACCCGAAAGGTAAAGTGGTCTTTTGCGGGCTAGTTTTCGGTGGTTTACGGTGCTCGTTTGGGTTAAACATTGAGGTCTTTTGGGAGGTGGTTGGGTGGACTTGCTGTTGGTGATGAAAGGTTGGTACCGCGGTGGTCCAACGGTGGAGAAACGTGGTCTAAAGGTGGCTCAATGCGTTGTTTTGCTCTAAAACAAAAAGGAAAATTTATGTTTTGATCAGATTGAGATCGTGACGGGGACTGTTTGGTTTTCTTCCTTTTTTTTTCTTTCAATTTATATACATACATGTATATATATATACATAGGTGTGTGTGTTTTGATTCGATCAGAAAAAGAAGACAGGAGTGATCGATGATGATGATCGCGATGGTGGTGGTGGCGGCTATGGGGTTGAACGGGTGGCGAGACTATGGTGGTGGTCGATGTTGATGGTGATGGCGAATGGTGATGGAGATGATCGTGATGGTGGTGGTGGTTGATGATGATGATGACGAAGGTGGTGGTAATGGCATCGGACGATGATGACGAAGGTGGTGGTGAAGGCGTCGGACGATGATTTCGAAGGTGGTGGTGAAGTCGTCGGACGATGATGGAGAAGGTGGTGGTGAAGGCCGATGGTAGTGGATGGCGTCGGGGCTGAGGTGATAATGGTGGTTCGTGGTCGTTGATAGTGGTGGTTAATGATGGTGATCACGGTGGAGGTAGATGATGATGACGAAAGTGGTGGTGAATTATGGCTATGGTGTTGGCAGGAGGTGGTGGCGATGGGCTGTGACGGCAACAGGGGGTCACCGACGTCGGTAGTGGCGGTGGGGAGGAGCTGGGCAGCGTCTGATGGTGGTGTTGGTGTTGTCGGCCGAAAGGAAAGGAGGAGATGGGGTGGTGTTTGCTTGGTGTTGAGAGGGTTTAAATAAGTGAAGTGGGGATGGGAGGTGGAGTCGAGTGTTGGAGATGGGTTGAGTGAATGAAAATTTTAACATGTGCTCAATTGTTAATAAAAATCTGGTGATTCCTTAACCATGGTAGGGTTAGGGAGTTAATCTTAGTTTAGGTGGTGTGGTTAGGAGATTTAGGTGGTGTTAATTTTTATAACCGTTAACACTCTTTCTAATTATTTTATAAAATCTACCAATATAAATGTAGTGTCATGATAAAACAATTAATTCAAAGTTGGTGGAGACTTTAAATAGGAGGAAAATGTGGAGAACGGGCGTCGGAACGGTACAGTACATGTCAGGCCAGTATGCGAGGCTTTCTCCGATTTTCACGCGGTTCGATTCTTTATTCACTAAAATTAGTCGGGAATATTATCTTTAAGCTTAAAATTGTCGGGTGACCTGCGGGCTTTATTTTTTTTAGCTCGTTTATTTATTTTGCGGTGTTGGGCCGGACTGGGCCCAATTTGGCATACGGGTGAATCGCACCGAATTGTTCTGATCAAGGTGGGTTTCTAAATTATTTACGAGACATATATATCGATTAAACAATTATTGTTTTAGTCATAAATTTAATTATTTAGAAGTTTCGTCTTTTATTTATTTTATCCCCTTTGCGTACCGCATACACAAAATAAATAATTTGTTTAAATTGTTTTAAGCTCAAATATTTTTCGTATTCAAAACTAACTAAAGTTTAAATAAAATATTCGCTTAAAGTGTTCGTCGAGTGTCGGTATGGCTTCTTACGACACCGTTTTAAGAAAGAAATATAAAAAGTCATTTTATATTTTATTTTTCATATTAATAAAAGTCCACCAATCACATGGTTGAATTTCCTTTTTGTTACGGGTATGATTTTCCAATACAAATGTGGGAATTGTCAAGGTTGGACGTTTTCGTGCATACCGTTTACTAATAATACTATTAAATCAAGTCATGCACATGTATATACGTATATATATATATATATATATATATATATATATACGGTCAAAGTATAGGTTTGACCTAGGATTTTGGACGGGTTGTCACAACAATGATCTCAATGAAGACTTCATTAACTCACAAAAAGAGGTGTTTGCTGCTCAACAAAAATTTTTTAAATTAAAGCTGGAAATTTTGGAGTTAAAAAGGCAAGTCAAGAATTGCAACTTATCACAAACTTTGCTGAATTTCTTGTATAAGAAGGATAGGAGTGACGATAGTTCAAAAGAGGATGATATTCACAAGGTTCCTCAACCAGTGGATTTATCTGATTTTACATCTGGTCCTCTGGATCCTAAACTTGAATTACTTGATTATTCAAAATTTGCAACACCAACGAAGAAGAAGAAAAAAAAATTAAAGAAGAAAGTAACATTTAATGAAGCTCCTAAGTTTGATTCCAATTCATTATTTTTGGAAGATGAAGATATTTTTATTTAAGTTGGGAAATCATTAAGTCCTTCATCTGAAGAAGAAGTTATTAAATCTTTAGTGCGTGAGAACAAGCTATAGGAAATTAAAGATCAATTTACTAGAGAATAAAAAGGGAGAGATGCCTCTAGTTTTCAATCTGGATCTTCAAAGACTCCGGGTTACAAGCACAAAGGTTTGGGATTTGAGGTTAAAGAATTGCCCGTTCAAGATCAACAATCAACGAAGACCGAGAAAGTGTTAAAGATCATAAATCCAAAGAAATCACAACCTTAGACAAAACAAGTTTTTTATACTTCTGGAGGTTCTTCATCTAGTAAATCTCCGAGGTATGATTCCGATGATGATTTCTTTAATAATTTTGGTTCTGATCATTCTTCATGTTCTAAAAATTGAAAGAAATTTTCAAATGTTTTTAAACTTCGTGAAAGACTTTGTTATGCATGTCGTTAATCTGGACATTTAGCTGCCAATTGTCCAACGACTGCATATATCCACAACACTACCAAATATGTGGATAACAAAGGTCAAATTTTTTATGAACCATGGTCTCCAAAGTACAAATCAACTAGTAAGCCGGTTTGGTCCAAACCAACTATGCCAGTTGAGACTGATTCTGGTTCTGATAAAAAATAAAAATCATCACTGATATGGAAACCAAAAGTTGTTTCTAAGGCCAACGATGACTATGTGGAAAATATCGGGTGACCGACGCTGTTGAATCAGGTCTATCCCAAAGCGATTGATGTTTTTATTTGGTGTCGGCATGTATTTCGGGAAGACCTATCAGTAATTGAAAGATTGTTGGTGGTGGAATATCCGTGATACCTTAAATTGAATTTCCAAATCAACGTTGTTTTCAAATGCTTATATGCAAGTATCCGTGTTGGTTGATTAATTTCTGTTTGTTTCACTCCGTCTCAGTTTGTGGGTGAGTTTGTTTTTTTGCAAAAATACAAAAATAGTGTGTTGTTTTTCAAATGGTAAAAATGAAAATCTAAACATAGAGTTTGTCATTTTTCGGGGGAGAAAATTTGAAAAGAAAAAACATTAAAAATGAGAATCGTATTTGACATGATTGGGAAATGATGGTACATTGGCTAACGATGTCTGATTCATGGATAGACTAGATAAAAAAGCCATAAGACCATTGTTCGATGTGCTAGATAGGCTCGGCAAATCAGAAAGTATACAAATGTGATATATACTAAATCTGATTCTTGACCTAGTGGACAGCATCTTGATGCATATTTCAGGATATATCAAGAAAAAGATATGTGAAAAGAAAATGAGAAGTCACTGTGTATACATGTGTTCATTTTGCAAAGATTTAAACTTGTTTGATTTTCTTTATTTTCTTAAATGATTGGACTATCTCTGCATGTCCACAAGAACGACCTGATAGTTCTTTATTTAAGGTTCTGCTATATTTTCATTGGTGTTTCGTATAACTCATCGGACTTTCTCTGTGTGTACGAGAGTACCGACCTGATTGTTGTTGGGTTATACAATTTCAACTTGTTTTATTTTCTAATTTACTTAAATATGAGGCCTTATCTGCGTATCGAAAGATCGACCTTAAGGTAGATGATTTAACGTTCTTATTTCCTTTTGCATGGAACACAGTTGACTATATCATGTATACAATCTTTATGTGTTAAATCACAAAGTGTGATAAGCAAAGCATATCTAGGTATGTCTGATAGTGTGGGGTACACAGGTCAATGAAAATCTAAACAATACCCTAACATATATGAATATGATTATGCCTGAGTTTAAACTTGGACAAATTATATCTACAATCAACATGACTTATGTGCTACAATAATCGAAATTGAAGTGTAGTTCAGTATGTTATGACCAATATGATCCCAAGTCGTGATCTTTCTCACAAAAGACAAAAATAGTGTCTGATTTTGTATTGCATCTACTTTTCAATATCAGGAAATACCAAAAAGATTTTGGGTGTGTTTTGATATAAAGTTTTGAAAAATCAAAAAGATTTTATTTCGTATTCCTTTTCGATTGAAAAATCAAAATCAATACATCTTGGAGTCTCGAAGAGACGTTTTACGCCAAGATTATTTATGTTGGCAGGTTTCTAAGTGGGAAGAGAACATCACAACTTCAAGTCTTCTGAAGCTGTTGATAAAGAGTTTCCACGTGTTATACTATCAAGTATTCGAGATTAGACTCATCGTCAAGATCGAGGAAGAGTTTGATTGAAGATATAAGATTATTTGAAGATTAATATTGCACATGTCGAGGGGGGTGGGGTTTGTTGATGGATGGTTCTTGGTCGTTATGTGAAGTATCAAGAACAAGACAAAGAGCTACAAGAATGTGTTGGTCCGAACTGACACGAACTGTCAGTTCGGATGTACACGAACTTGTCCGAACTAACAGTTTGGATCATCGTGTATTCGCATAGAGTTGTTGAACTATAAATAGCTTCGTCTTATTTTGAAATAAAACTACTTGTTAAATTTATTGTTTGACTTTCAGTGTGTGCTTTCTCTGTGGTATAATACAAGAGTCTTTATATTTACATCTCATGTTCTTGTTTATTCTCGTTTAACCTAGATTTCGATACGACCGAGTAGACGATCCACCGCTCACGCAATTACAATAGCTTTCATTGGATATGTTTAATGAATGGCTGAAAATTCTGATTCTACGAGGGGTTACAGTTTTACAATTCCAGGTATGACAAATCAGAATGCATTTTCTGCCGAAACAACTGATGAATGTGCTGCATTAATATCTTCTTTAATTTCATCTTCTCTTGGCTTTATTATTAACAATGTTAGTAATGTTAAGATTACTATAGAAGATTTCAATAAAACTGAAGAAAATAATCTAGATGAAATGAATATGGCATGGCAACTGGCTATGTTCCACAAAGAGCAAGAAGGTTTTTGAAGAGAACTGATAGGAGAAATATAACTCAAGATGGAAAGTTGGGATTAGACAAGTCTAAGGTGAAGTGTTACAAATCTTCTAATCTTCGCCATTTTGTCAAAGAGTGTCAACAATCTCAGGCAAGTAAATCTGATTCCAAAACTACAAATGGTTCTCAAGCTTCATCAAGTACAAAAGCATTGGCTATTCAAAGTGATGGAACTTATGATTAGGGAAAAGTTTTTGATAAATCAACATTGATTGTCACAGATGTTCCAGATGATTATTATTCCTTTTCAAATTCCTATGAATCAGTTGAGAATGAAAATTATGATGCTAAAATTGAAAATTTGTTGAAAGAAAATGATTCATTGTTAAACGAAGTCAAAACTCTTACAATTAATCTTTAATCTGTTAAAAAGGAATTGGAGGTGTCTAAGAAGGAAGAAAAGGATTTTGAGTTGAAAAATGTAAAGTTAGTTGAAGAAAATGCTGAGTTAGTTCGAGAAGTTGAGAAATGGAAGGTTGAAGCAAAAGATGTTGAAAATGATTTCAATTATCTATTTGAAAAATCCAAGATTAAGCTTGATGTGCTGAAAAAAACTTCTGATGAACTCGCTACCAAAGAAAAAAGTTATTCTATTGAGAATGAAGCTTTGTTGGAGGAGAAAGAGGAGTTGACAAGAGTGAACAAGTTGTTGAATACAAACATTGATATCTAGAAAAGGAACAAAGATTAATTGAAGAAAGAATTGTTTGGATAGTTAGACAATCTTTGATTGCAAAAATCTGAAACTAACAGGGTTGCTAAGAAGTTAATCACCACAGATAAAACAGTTACACTCCCAACTATTATCAAAGAAGCTGTGAATAATGTGAAGGAAACGTTGAAGATTATGATTACTCCAAGTTTTTATAATCAAATTCTAAGGAAGATAAGGTTGTAAAGAAGAAGAAATTCAAGAAGACTGGTAAGATGAAGGAAATTCAATTTGAGGTTCCTAAGTTTTCAACGTTTGTGTTTGGTTCGTCATCGATGGAGATTGAATAGTCAGCTACTTCTACCGAGAAGATTAGATCTCATATTGATATTGATGAGACGATTTTCTATACTCAAAGGAATGTTCCATAAGTTAAAGCTGAATTTTCTCGGTTGTTAGAGCATATTCCTATGTTGCGTTGTGTCTCGTGTATTGTATCTATGTAATGAGCATGAGAGTGAGTCTTGCTGGTAGCGTACCAGGCTCCATACCAGATGGTACGGACCAACGTACCTGATGGTACGTTGGGTGGTACACTAGCCAGAGTAAGTCACCTATAAATAGGTAGCATGTGTAGAGAGCATTAGAACTTCTGGTCATTCATCTTATATTATGTGTGTGTTACTGTGTGTATGCTCTCAAGCTTTATCAATACAAATCTCATATGTATATACGTTTGATCTCGTCTCTATCTCGTTATCACTTGATTAGCAAACGATCCGTCGCTCCACGACTTTACAAGTGGTATCAGAGCTATCTGGTTACATTTACTGACCGAATTATGTGATTTTCGAGTGTTTTTAGAGAGAGAAAGTGGGTTTTGGTTATTTTTCATCAAATTTTCTCAAATTTGATGTGTTCTTGATGTCAAAATTGATTGAAAATCATTCCTAGTGTGTTTTCGCTCCTCAGTGCTGCAATTCATAGTTAAATTCGTTCAAATTACGAAATATCAGTTGATTTTTAGTGGTACGTCTTTGGTCCGGCTCAAGAACACCGTGGTACGTCTCTAGTATGCATGGAAACATTCATCAAGATTTTGGTCCGCTGAATTTGGTCCGGAAGACAATCTTCAAACTTGGTCAGCCGATGGTTACATCGTGCCAATTGGTACGGTGGTGCTCATTTGGTACGCTTAGTGATCTGGTCCGCATCCTGATCCGTTGTTTGGTACGTTGGAGTGTTGGTCCGCTAGTAGTACATTTAGGAAGACTGGTAAGGCATGTCACACCCCTAAAAATCCCACGCGCGACAACACGCCGTAGGGAGCGTGACAAACTAGGATCGAACACATTAGCCATACGAACAATCTATATGCAATGTAAAAGTAAAACCAAAGTAAATGCGTTTTTAAATGCGGAAGCGTAAACGTCAAAAGTTGTAATAAATGTTCAAGCGCCGAAACATGCGCAAACCAAAAGTTAATGAGTTGAAAAGTATTAAAGTCTATGATGCATGCATGACAATAATAATCCTTAAATGGTGCATCCTAGCTCGTGGCAGACAATCCAGTTTAGCGACCTGATAAATAACATGCTAAAGATTCACAGGTTTAACAATTCAGTAACATTTCAAGTTCAGTTTAAATTGACCGTTCAATAACATCAAGTTGTAAGAGCATAATCACTAATATATATTAAATAGCTAGCTAGGCTATATAAATGAAACTTCGCACGTTGATGGTCACCGAAGCTAACAGTTGTATATAGTTTGCCTTGTTGTGTTTAGGACGAATATAACACCCGTTCGATATCCAATCGTGCCAGAGCGACTGACCCGGGTGGGGTTTGTCAGACCCAGTAGTACTACAATATATTTCCCGCTATCGTCATTAATACTAATGGTACCATAAGGACTTTGTTGTATCAGTGTGCTACAAGTACTTCAAGTGATATATAAAAGTCTAATTATCTCAGTTGTGTAAATCATTCATGTTAATCTCCCCCAACAGGATTAAAACAGTAAAATGGGGTCGTGAAACTCACCTTAGGTTGCTCAGCAAAGTTTCCAGATAAAACAGTTAATTCAAGTAGCAAGAACGAGTCTTGTGCAAGCAATCAATCACCTAACGAGCATAAATGTATAAGTGTGTATTCTATAAACTATAAGTCTAACGTAAACAATAAAAAATGAAGGATCGTGAAGTTCGGAATAAGTCGAGGATGGCACGTGTGCCAAATCCAAGCGATTATCGAAATAAGGCGAGAAATACAATATTTATATCAATATTATATATTTTCTAAGTTCAGAGTTTTCAAAAAAAAAATAAATATATATAATATATCATATATATATATATATTTAAACCGAACGTGCTATGACGTTAATAACGGGTTTGCGAAAATAGGATTTAAAAGTTCACCGCAAATATCTAATCGTTTATATAAATCCACTAGGTGCGTAAATACTAATCTATGAAATATATATATATATATATATACATATATATATTGCCCTTTATAATGAGACGATTTTTAAGTTAATATTTATACAAATTTATTAAAACTATATTTTTGTTTGAAACGTCAAACTTTAAGGGTTTAATAGTCAGAGATACGTTTTACGGGTTTAAACATTCGTGGAAATCCATTTTATATAAGTTTTGGTTAGACAAAAGCCTTGAATCCCAAAATAAAAACAAAACAGGGAATATGAGGGTCGCAGGGGTTGAACCCACGACCTCTCAGTCTCAACGTAATAACCCAACCACGCGGCCAGCAGGCCTGTTTGTGTTAAGGGTCCGATCGAAAACTCTTTATGCTCAGGTTACGACCAGGAATAGTTTAGGAAAAATAACAGGATTATAAAAAAATGGTGAGGGCCGGATTTGAACTGGCGACCTCGAGGTTGGGTTACACGCCGCTCCTGGATGCTCGTGGGGAACTCGTGATCACAGGGATGTGTCGAATGAGGATAAACAGTGGCTAAATGGTGAGAATTTGTTGGAATTGTGACTGTGGTGGTTTTTGTTTTTGGTCGCAGAGAAAAAAAATAAACAGAGAGGGCGAGGGAGAGAACAGGAGGTTGCGATGGTTTGAGGGGAATGGTGAATATGATTGATGAATGCATTGATATGGGTCTTTGATTGAGGAGTTAATGGGAGTCTAAAGTTGAAACCGGCGAGATGTTGATGATCGTGGAAACCGATCATCGACTCTCTTAATTTCACGTAACTGAGCATTCAATCACTATAGGGTATTTACACAATCAGTCAACTTACAAGAATACCACAGGGTTTCGGTAGTTGCAGAATTGGTCCCTCAAGGTTTTGTTAGTTATAAGGGAGTCTAAGGAATGGCAAAGGTAGCCCCTCCAAGTTTAAAATTAGTTAACAAGAGTAACGGAAATAACGGAAGAACGTTTTTAGCGACGCATGTATGAGGAATGTCAAAATATATAAACCGTGTAGCATTTATAAGGATTATAATTCTCGTTTGCTAAAATAAATCATGAAATATATCTCCACAATTCTAGATTTAAAATCACATTACATCATAACTTAGCTATTTAAATAACATAAATTTATGAATTTATGAATAATAACTCAATTTAAATCCACATGAAATCATAATTTATATATATATATATATATATATATATATATTCAAGTGATTAATAACTTATAATTAAAATCCTTTAATTACACAAAATTATGAATATCATTAAATCATATAATATTAATTCCACATAAAATCATAGAATTTCAATCATTTAAACTTTCGGTGCATGCTCGTAGTGATTGATCACACAAAACCCTAATTGCTAAGGTCAATAAGTCAACACAATTAAGCACATAAATGCTCACACAACATTTAATATGTTTTACGTTCAGTTAATGCCAGAAAATGACATAAAAAGTCGGATTGTCACAGTATCCCCTTGTTGAAGAATTTTTGTCCTCGAAAATTGCGTAACGCGGTAAAAGTTAATGAGCTAGACACAAAGAAAAGAAAAGAAAAATTCTCATTCGTCACATCATCCCCTTGTTGAAGAATTTTTGTCCGCGAAAATTTAACCAGTACCTGAACTAGACGAAGGCTGATCCTTGAACAGTCTGGGGTATTTCTTCATCATCCGAACTTCGCGTTCCTAAGTAAATTCAGGACAATGTCTCGAGTTCCAACGAACTTTAATGATTGGGATTTTTCTACGTTTTAATTTTTTAACTTCCCGGTCCATAATTTCTACTGGTTCTTCGATAAATCGAAGTTGTTCGTCCACATGCAACTCCTCGAGTGGAGTGATTAATGTCTCATCTGGTAAACATTTCTTTAAATTCGACACATGGAAGACGTTATGTACCCTACTTAGCTCTTCAGGTAAGTTTAATTCATAAGCCGATAGACCAATTCTCTTAACAATCTCGAATGGCCCAATGTATCTCGGGTTTAACTTACCACGTTTACCAAAACGTACTACACCCTTCTAGGGTGAGACCTTTAACAATACCTTGTCTCATTCCTCAAATTCCAAAGGTCTTCTCCGTTTATTGGCATAACTTTTCTGTCTATCTCGTGCGGCTGCCATACGATTACGAATTTGCACAATTTTCTCTGTTGT
The DNA here is from genome assembly GCA_039602395.1 of Deinandra increscens subsp. villosa. NCBI lineage: Eukaryota > Viridiplantae > Streptophyta > Magnoliopsida > Asterales > Asteraceae > Deinandra > Deinandra increscens. The sequence continues at coordinate 50,542 of JBCNJP010002088.1, read as the reverse complement.
CTCGAGTACCAACTCAGGACCTGTGAGTTGACTGTCACCAACTTCCGCCCAACAAAGAGGTGATCTACACTTTTTCCTGTAAAGTGCTTCAAACAGAGCTACACCAATACTGGTGTGATAACTGTTGTTATAGGAAAATTCCACTAAGGGTAAGTGTTTATCCCAACTTTCACCAAAATCAATCGCACATGCACGCAGCGTGTCCTCGAGAGTTTGGATGGTCCGTTCACTTTGATCATCGGTCTGAGGATGATATGCAGTACTCATATCCAGGCGCGATCCCAATGCTTCATGTAGAGATTCCCAACATTTGGATGTAAATCGAGCGTTACGATCTGATATAATAGAAATGGGTACTCCATGTCCCGAGACGATCTCTTTAAGATAAATTTTGCCTAATGTCTTGGAGGTGCGATAAGCCAGGGGCTGCTAGCATTAGGTGCGATAAGCCAGGGGCTGCTCGGACATATTATGGTCCCTTCGTCACGTGAAGTTTTGACTTCAGACATTTATATTATCATGTTACTCTGTTATATAAGCTTTATCATTTGACACTGTTCTCGTAATACAATCGGTCGACTTTTGGTAGATCTCTTGATCAGATAAACCCCTTTCTATACTTTCGATTTGAATTCTTTTTAAAATCCTATAAACATCTTGGCACCTCCTTAACCTGTTGTACACATTCGAGGACATAACGTTCGTAACTCCTTTTGGAGTAGAGAATCTGAATTCTTGCAATATATTACTGTCACGATCGATTCTTGTAACAGTTGACACTCATTAAATTTCGGGACAAAATTTCTTTTCAACTTGGGGATGATATCACAACTGGATTTTTTTTCCTTTTCCCTTCATCCCAGTCAATTACTCAGCGCTACCTCATGCGTCACATTAATTTTCTGGACGAAAATTCTTTCAACTTAGGGATGATGTGACAACTGGTAATTTCCAGGTTAACTCCGTTAATAACTTGTGTTATCTTTCAATAACGCTCGTTACCTCGATTAACTAGAGTAGTTACGCGCACTGCACATGATTCTAGACGCCGAATAACTAAATTGAGTAGTTATAATCTATGATTTTATGTGAATCGTGTTGTATGATTTCATGCGAACACTTTGTCATTTCATGTAACTATTATATTTATAAATTTATGTGATATATGTATATACATGCACATGTTGTTCTATGAGTTTATGTGACATTGTGTCACGTAATTACGTAATGTTCCTATAATCTTATAGAAATTAAAACCTATAGTTATGGATTCATAACTATGATTTTATGTGAACCTAAGGTATATACTTATGAAGTTATATTCATGATTGTATGTGACGAACCCAAGGTTGATATTTTATAAACATCGTTCGTTAAATATGTGTTGACATACACTCGTATATGCATCGTCAAAGTTATTCACGTTAACTTCGTTAGAGCTCGTTGATGATTTGTAACATTGAGGGACTAGAATTGTCAAGTTCATAACTTCTTTTAATTAAACAAATTTGCAAGGGCTAAGCTTGCCATTTCCGAAACTGGATAACTTAATTGGTATTTGTGCGAGGGACCAATGTTGCCAGTAGCCTAAAGTTGATTTAAATTCATTTGAAAGCCATTGACTGTAACCCTTCGAGTCCGGTAACCCCCCCCCCTTCTTCGTAAATTATGAAATAAATATCACATTGATTTCCAACCTTTTGCAATCTCATGATTCAATCACAATGCTACTCGATTGCTTCACTTCCTCCACATAACACAACTATCTTCTCCCGTTTCTTTTTTTTTCTTTTTGTCTCTCTAGCGGCCAAAGAAACCATCACCGAACACAAGAAAATTCCGGCCAAGCACCACAATTCGGCCACCATCGACCACCAAACGGTGATCGTGAACCCCTGTTGAGTAACCGAAAGGCATCAGGAATGAAAATCGTGACCGTGATCGAGTGTAGGCGTTTGTGTTTCGGTTCAGTCTTGACGTAAAAAAAACACATCAACATTCATCTCCGACTCGAGGTAACCACTCCTTCATGTTAATCGCACCCTTCTGGACTATGTATACATGTTTCTCGTTTTTCCGGTGACCGGAATAAAAGTCTGATCACCGGAGTATATTTGTGAAGAAGATGACACCGGGTCGGTATAGGTTAAACATTTTTTTTTCCGGATTAAAAGCAGTTCGCAAGGCGTGGTCCAGTGGTTAGTAGTGTGTCATGCGTTCAAGTGGTCGCCGGTTCGAATCTCAGCCACCCCAAAACTTTTTGTTTGAATTATGTAAAGTCGGTTTTAAGCCCTGGACATTCAAAATCGATATTACCGAGTCTTTTAACAAACTGGCGTGCTAGCCTAGTGGCTAGGGCTGTTTGGTGCGATCCAGGAGGTCACGGGTTCAAACCCGGTGACCCCCAAACATTTTTGTTTTACTTTTAATTAAAGATTAAAGTTTTGGTGGTTTGTTGGACCCGAAACCTATCGCCAATTGGCTTACATTTGTAGAATTTTCTCGAAGGCTCGATATCTTGAACACTAACTCATTGATTTTTATAAATCGATTTTTATATAAAATGTTTGGTTATTTGACGGTGATTTATAAAAGGATGCACGTTCAGAAAATATATAAACTTACATATTTAGGAATATGAAAGAACTTTTTGGGTCACCTTTACATTTGTGTAAAAATATATGTATTTTACGATATAAACGTTCTAAACATTAGACTTAAATTCACATAAATATTTATATACCCATAAGTATATTTCGGAGTACTCGTTATTGATGTAAATATTATTTGGTTGCGAATATATATATATACATATCTTCCTAATTGACTTCATGAGCCAATATTATTAATAAATAATATACTTTTTATCGACCTTTGTGATCGTTGTGATTTTTGGCAAGGCGCCAACTTTCAACTCTATATAGATTTATCAAACCTTCGTCATGACATAGTTTGACATTATTTGATTTCACTGTTGGTCAAGACTTAGTCGTTTTCAATTGAACACACACTTATGTGTATACGCTCGTTAGGTGCTTGGTAGGATACACAACATCCATTATCTGCTATTAGCTGTGATTATTTGTCTGGAATTGCTGTGCACCCTAAGGTGAGTTTCACAATCTTTTAAGTTACGTCCGGTTTTGGACGATAACACACGCAAACACGTTACACCCGGGTTAGGGTGATAACACAACAATTATTATGTATGATTAAATTAGAAATCCAGTATATATCACATGTTCACGTAAAATGCTTTATCTTTCAAGTCCTTACTTATCAAACCGTTAATAGCATATAGCGAGGGGATATTGGGTAGTACTACTGGGGTCTGACAAACCCCACTCAGCGGGCACGAGATGCACCACCCGACTGGCGGTCGGACTGAGGACAATGTCAGCCTAACTTACCGCGATCGAGTAGACACGGGGAAGGCAAAACACGTAAGGAATTATTCCTACAACTAATTGGTCAGCTTTGGTTGCGAACGTTTTAGTGACATGAACTTAGGCTCGCTACCTACGATATGGATTGTACTTGTAATATACATACTTTCATACGAATAAAGACTGTTGTATTCGTACTGCATGTCTATACTTGTTGTAGATATGTACTTATGTGAACTCACCAACCTTTTGGTTGACACTTTTTCTTTAAACATGTTTCTCTCAGGTCGCAGGTGTCCGAGTATCACGAGTATGCATGCATGAGCCCTTAAAACCCTTTTATGGTTTTCTATACAAGTTACGTCATTTCGAATGACAATGTTTTATGTAAATACTAAATCTTTTGATTATGCTTCCGCATTTGTAAACTCTGAATTTATAATATATTTTAATATAATGCAAATCTTTTAATATTTAATGGTTGTTTGTGTAACTAATGGATGGGATCCTAGTTTGCTCACACCCCACGCGGTTAAACTCCGTTAGTGGAAATTGGGGGTGTGACAGATTGGTATCAGAGCCATTGGTTACAGCGAACTAAGATTCATCTTAGACTGTAACTATTTTGCATTAGTTGCACACTTAAACATTTTTTTTCATGCATCGTGATACTCACTCCTACACGGACCTGTTTACGATACGCCGTTTACATCATCCATTCCCCCTTATACTCACCGGCGAGGAGCCGGTTATTCTTGATTCACTTTCCTTAACCTCTCCGAGAGGTGTATTTCTTGGTTGACATCCATGGACGACGAGACGTCGAATCAGGTCAGAGGATCACATCTTCACTCTTGACGAGTCGTTTGTTTCTCGGGATTATTCTAAACTGAAGGACTGGGCGTAGTACCCAGACATTGGGCGAGTGCTTACTTAGGAAGGTGGTGTGATGCCTCTTCCTGTTCTTAAAACCTTTTCTCCTAGTGTGTGAGATTCTTGTTGAACCTGACTTATCTACATCGTTGAACTCTCATGTTCAGGAAACGTAATCACGGCGTGCTAATAGTGCGATCATTCAACTTCAATAGTGGCGGCAAGGTGGGAATCCAAGTGGTTTCTTGAAGGACACTTGAATCTGCCTTCGTCATCCTAACCGGTTTCACATTCGCTCTGATCTTGTAAGATCTTTCTCTTCTCGTTTCTATCGCATGGTCGCGTTGGAATGAAGCAACTTGAATGAGACTGCTATAAACTAAACAATACCTGGTGTGTATTGGCTGATTTTTTTTTCTCTCATATATATCTGATTGCTGATCAAGTCGGTATGTGTAATAATTATTCTATACCTTCGAGCGAAACTTGGGTTATGTTATAAACCCTACTCAGATCCAATTGAACTAAATTTATGGCTGACTCGCTTCGGGTGGGTCATTCCAATTAAAGCGAACATTTTACGCTTGAAACTTGTCTCTTTAGCAAGTTCTGATCAAGATAACCACGGGTTAGTGGCCACACCATACCTGGTAGCTGAAATAAGAGGAACTAGGGTGATCATATAAAGTAAATCACAGTTACGGGTGCACACGTAAATGTAATTTGCAGTATATGGAAATCCTGGAGAATCCTACTAGGCAAGCCAATGGTCGTATTGGGACCAAATTCTTGTAATTATTATTTTTTTTCTTCTCATCGTGGCATTGAATGTTAAACATGTTGAACTCAATCGGATGATCGAATTCATATACCCTTGTAAATGTTATCGCGCATGATCTTATCTCTCCTAAATATGGATTCTAATCCCTTCGAGAAATCTCTTGAAACAAATTATGAATGCTAGTCCTGAAGGGACATTGTTTCTCTCATGTACTTAGATGACCATTTTTTTTTCTTGACTACGAAAACTCTTGACGAAATCTTTGACTGGTTTTTGATTTATCTTGAATCGTAACTCTACCCCTACGACCTTATCTACAACATCAATCTTTGGAACTTTTGTGATTGTGAGGCAGCTTACACAAACCGTAACCAGACAATACTCAGACAACATTGGATACCCAAATAGAGGAGGTAGATACCTCGAGCATTGAAACATATCTTTTGACAGAGAAATCTTGTGAAATTCCCTTATGTAGACTCGTACTCCCTGATATTTCTTGTGCGGACCAAAACTCGTTGCCAGCAACATCGTTACAATCGCACAAACTACATACCCCACATCAAACATGATATCACTAATGGGTTAACGTTAGTGAAAAGTCTTCGTGGTTTTCAATTAATGACTTCCAGTTTTAACGTAATGAATTCTGACTGAACTCCTGAACCTGTACTATCGGTTTTAAGTCTGCATGATTTGAACCTCCTATGATTTCACGAGCAATAATGCCTAATTCTCACTCTATTGTAATCCTTTATGTCTTGGTTAAGCTTTCAAGCTTTGAACCAGCAAGTATTACACTCTTGGTTAATCTTTCAACTAGTTAACATCGTTGACGATGAGACTACCTTGTGCCTCTATCGCTGTAAGAATACCGAGTCTTTCATGAAAACTCTAATTACACTCATCGAGCATGAACCTTTTTGTTATCTATAGCTAAACGCACCATGGACCCGGTAATTTCTCTACTTACGCATTGAGTACACTAGGTAATCCATACATTTTGTATATTTATTAACGCTTCTGTCATAACTACCTACAAGGAAGAATAGGCGGTGGTAGGCTTAAAAGAGTTTTTGCAACTTAAACTTTGGGACGCTCGACATACTTCCGGTACACGGATCCTCATCATCCTTTTCAGGGAACCTTTATTGATGAACCCTGGCTTGAACTTCAACCGAATGATCTGCTTTAAATTTTGGATCGTCTTGAAATCCGAAGCGTTATGATACCCGCACTGCGCGTGCCAAAATCTCGGCGATCTTCACTAAAATGAAAAACCCTATGCATCTTACTGGTCTTGTGAATGGAAACACCTACACATTTGTTTGCACAACGTATTGAGGTTTTAATCTCTCATCCCCTTTCCACTCTAACGTATGGAGAAACTTGACAGCCCCTAATTTTGTTAGAAATATCTAATATGGTTTGACTAATAGCCGGTTACGGTAGGTATCTGGTACGCCTTCAAAGTGCTGGTAGTGTGGTGGGTTAGCTGCGGTACACCCTATATATAAACGTTAGTGGCATGTTGAATGTTGGACCAATATCAGACAAGGATTAACTTTAGAGTCATACAAAATAGCCTCATCTTGAGAAATTCCATCTAACGGGACTATGTCCTTGACAATACTGCTTAACTCTACTTCCTCTGAGATTACAGATATCTCTTACATATTTCTACCAAAAGAGACGTACCCAAAATAATCAAAATTCATGCTTTCAATTGTCCGAGTCTAGAAGAAAGGCTACTAAAAGGAACCTCCTGTTATGATTCGGTTGTAAGTTCTGACTCAGATGAACACCAACGTTTTAGAAACCAAATATTTTTTTTATTTCTCTTATAAACGACAAACCGCATGATCGAATGAACAACTCCAACTTTTAGAAGTACGTGTTATGAAGTAGATTGAATTTCGTTTAAGGGAAAACTACTTTCAAATCGACTGTGCCTTTTGATAAACTTTCCGCCTATCACAAAAGAGATACCCTCGATCCCTTCCTATGAAACACATCATATGTACGGTTATCCAAAACCGAAACCGCTTTGAATACCCTGATGCTCTGTTTTTCGAAGACACAAGCCTACTTCATGCTCACGTCGTGCAATGGTTTCAAACACTATTTAAACCAATATTCTGGAAAGAATGACTCATATCGCATGAAGTGCGAGAATACCAAGTAGATTGGACACATTTGTGAACGTAAGCAATGAAGACCCCTCTTGACGAGATGCTTACTCTCTGGAACTATATAACCGTTAACACGTTCATCTCGATATCTACCGATACGAATTTCTTGCCAACTCTTTTCAAGCATGTTGGATATTTCTCTTTGAACTCTACACTATTTATTACGTCAGTTACACCCTCCTAGTTTATATCTCAACTGGTACCTTTCTAAACTCACATTTCATAGGGAATGTGTAATTGCAACTACCATACGCTGTTACCTCAACACTCACTTGAATTCTTGAGCTGAGCCATTGTCGCTCTTATCCTTAAATTTGCTATCCTCATATTTGATTTCATGCATCTTTCTGTAGGGAACCTTCGATTATCTGTACCTCAAAGTTTACACTTTTATTTTGATTGAACTTTTGCCCTTATTTTTGGACCTTTACGAAGGGTAATATGTATGATGATATGTTGTAGGAGGTTGAACCCCCGTTTGAATTTGAACCTAATTGTTTACATTAATACCAGAATAATTCGTAGCAGAATTTAGTGAAATATATGTTTTTTTAGAAACAATCTTCTACATGTTATCTTCATGATCTTCTACGTTTTTTTTAGTATTTCTTAGTATGATCAACTGCTAAACCAATTTAGCCATGAAAAATAATTTGTTTGCTTCTGATCTTCTCATGGGAAACGTTTACAAAACATATGTGTTTATGCATGCTAAATTTGAGAATCTAAACCTATGTTTAAGGTATAGAAACTGATTAATTGTTGAAGTGGTGTTAGGAACTAGAAAATGACATGTTGTGAATGCATTAACTTGATTGAGTATGAAACCATACACCATACAAGGTCCTAAGTCTCCTACCTCGATGGGAATGACAAGACTGTGTGAAGGTGCCCCGTCAACTTTGCACCGTATGGGTTGTGTTGGTTGGTGTATGAAATTATATGCTAGAGATATGCCATTTAGGGTAGTATGCTAGTATATATGGTGTTGGGATAATTGTATGCGTTGTATGGTAAAACTTTCATGATAGATTGCATGCTAGTATGCGTGAACATATCAACCATTAGGAGAAGCCTTTATAGAGATTCAAATGCTATTTAAACCGTTATTACATGAAAGTTGATCCTGAATTACGAATCATGTGAACTTAATTGGTCGTAACTACATAAGGTACTAAATTAACCAAGGGGTCCCCTCATTAACTTGATCAGTCTTGTGTGATTCCATGCTATTTGCTAGTTGGTAGGCACATCCAGATGTTTACGTTTTCATTAGACAACGAGTTTATTAGACAAACATTGATTGACTTTATGCCCACATAATTTTCTCATACCCAAATTTCCATTCTCGCCGATTCACCTGGGATATTGGTGAATGTGATTGCCTTATGGAAAACGAGACATGAAATGAGAATCTCGCTCCTAGCATTAGGTGCGATAAGCCAGGGGCTACTCGGACATATTATGGTCCCTCCGTCACGTGAAGTTTTGACTTCAGGCATTTATGTTATCATGTTACTTTGTTATATAAGCTTTATCATTTGACACTGTTCTCGTAATACAATTGGTCGACTTTTGGTAGAAACTCTTGATCAGATAAACCCCTTTCTATACTTTCGATTTGAATTCTTTTTAAAATCCTATAAACATCTTGGCACCTCCTTAACCTGTTGTACACATTCGAGGACATAACGTTCGTAACTCCTTTTGGAGTAGAGAATCTGAATTCTTGCAATATATTATTGTCAAGATCGATTATTGTAACAGTTGACACTTATTAAATTTCGTGACAAAATTTCTTTTCAACTTGGGGATGATGTGACAACTGGTAATTTCCAGGTTAACTCCGTTAATAACTTGTGTTATCTTTCAATAACGCTCGTTACCTCGATTAACTAGAGTAGTTACGAGCACTGCACATGAGTCTAGACGCCGAATAACTAAATTGAGTAGTTATAATCTATGATTTTATGTGAATCGTGTTTTATGATTTCATGCGAACACTTTGTCATTTCATGTAACTATTATATTTATAAATTTATGTGATATATGTATATACACGCACATGTTGTTCTATGAGTTTATGTGACATTGTGTCACGTAATTACGTAATGTTCCTATAATCTTATAGAAATTAAAACCTATAGTTATGGATTCATAACTATGATTTTATGTGAACCTAAGGTATATACTTATGAAGTTATATTCATGATTTTATGTGACGAACCCAAGTTTGATATTTTATAAACATCGTTCGTTAAATATGTGTTGACATACACTCGTATATGCATCGTCAAAGTTATTCACGTTAACTTCGTTAGAGCTCGTTGACGATTTGTAACATTGAGGTACTAGATTTGTCAAGTTCATAACTTCTTTTAATTTAACAAATTTGCAAGGGCTAAGCTTGCCATTTCCGAAACTGGATAACTTAATTGGTATTTGTGCGAGGGACCAATGTTGCCAGTAGCCTAAAGTTGATTTAAATTCATTTGAAAGCCATTGCAGTAACCTTTCGAGTCCGGTAACCCCCCCCCCCTCTCCTTCGTAAATTATGAAATAAATATCACATTGATTTCCAACCGTTTGCAATCTCCTGATTCAATCACAATGCTACTCGATTGCTTCACTTGCTCCACACAACACAACTATCTTCTCCCGTTTCTTTTTTTCTTTTTCTCTCTCTAGCGACAAAAGAAACCATCTCCGAACACAAGAAAATTCCGGCCAAGCACAACCATTCGGCCACCATCGACCACCAAACGGTGATCGTGAACCCCTGTTGAGCAACCGAAAGGCATCAGGAATGAAAATCGTGACCATGATCGAGTGTACGTGCTTGTGTTTCGGTTCAGTCCTGACATAAAAAACACATCAACATTCATCTCCGACTCGAGGTAACCACTCCTTCATGTTAATCGCACCCTTCTAGACTATGTATACATGTTTCTCGTTTTTTCGGTGACCGGAATAAAAGTCCGATCACCGGAGTATATTTGTGAAGAAGATGACACCGGGTCGGTATTGGTTAAACATTTTGTTTCCGGATTAAATGCAGTTCGCAAGGCGTGGTCCAGTGGTTAGTAGTGTGGCATGCGTTCAAGTGGTCGCCAGTTCGAATCTCAGCCACCCCAATACTTTTTGTTTGAATTTATGTAAAGTCGGTTCTAAGCCCTGGACATTGAAAATCGATATTACCGAGTCTTTTAACAAACTGGCGCGCTAGCCTAGTGGCTAGGGCTGTTTTGTGCGATCCAGGAGGTCACGGGTTCAAACCCGGTGACCCCCAAACATTTTTGTTTTACTTTTAATTAAAGATTAAAGTTTTGGTGGTTTGTTGGACCCGAAACCTATCGTCAATTGGCTTACATTTTGTAGAATTTATCGAAGGCTCTATATCTTGAACACTAACTCATTGATTTTTATAAATTGATTTTTATATAAAATGTTTGGTTATTTGACGGTGATTTATAAAAGGATGCACGTTCAGAAAATATATAAACTTACATATTTAGGAATATGAAAGAACTTTTTGGGTCACCTTTACATTTGTGTAAAAATATATGTATTTTACGATATAAACGTTCTAAACATTAAACTTAAATTCACATAAATATTTATATACCCATAAGTATATTTCGGAGTACTCGTTATTGATGTAAATATTATTTGGTTGCGAATATTTATATACATATCTTCCTAATCGACTTCATGAGCCAATATTATTAATAAATAATATACTTTTTATCGACCTTTGTGATCGTTGTGATTTTTGGCAAGGCGCCAACTTTCAACTCTATATAGATTTATCAAACCTTCGTCATGACATAGTTTGACATTATTTGATTTCACTGTTGGTCAAGACTTAGTCGTTTTCGATTGAACACACACTTATGTGTATACGCTCGTTAGTTGCTTGGTAGGATACACAAGACCCATTATCTGCTATTAGTTGTGGTTATTTGTCTGGAATTGCTGTGCACCCTAAGGTGAGTTTCACAATCTTTTACGTTACGTCCGGTTTTGGACGATAACACACGCAAACACGTTACACCCGGGTTAGGGTGATAACACAACAATTATTATGTATGATTAAATTAGAAATCCAGTAAATATCTCATGTTCACGTAAAATGCTTTATCTTTCAAGTCCTTACTTATCGAACCGTTAATAGCATATAGCGAGCGGATATTGGGTAGTACTACTGGGGTCTGACAAACCCCACTCAGCGGGCATGAGATGCACCACCCGACTGGCGATCGGACTGAGGACAATGTCAGCCTAACTTACTGTGATCGAGTAGACACGCGGAAGGCAAAACACGTAAGAATTTATTCCTACAACTAATTGGTCAGCTTCGGTTGCGAACGTTTTAGTGACATGAACTTAGGCTCGCTACCTAAGATATGGATTGTACTTGTAATATACATACTTTCATACGAATAAAGACTTTTGTATTCGTACTGCATGTCTATACTTGTTGTAGATATGTACTTATGTGAACTCACCAACCTTTTGGTTGACACTTTTTCTTTAAACATGTTTCTCTCAGGTCGCAGGTGTCCGAGTATCACGAGTATCCATGCATGAGCTCTTAAAACCCTTTTATGGTCCTCTATACAAGTTACGTCATTTCGAATGACAGTGTTTTATGTAAATACTAAATCTTTTGACTATGCTTCCGCATTTGTAAACTTTGAATTTATAATATATTTTAATATAATGCAAATCTTTTAATATTTAATGGTTGTTTGTGTAACTAATGGATGGGATCCTAGTTTGCTCACACTCCACGCGGTTAAACTCCGTTAGTGGAAATTGGGGGTGTGACAGTGATGAAAACCACACTTGTTACAACGTGGGGAGTTGCCCATGTATGATGATCCCCCTTGGCCGCCTCGACCTTGATTGTTCTGCTTCTGGTTGTTCGAGGATAAATTCCTAGTATTATCAAACTTGCGATTCTGGTTTTGATGGTTCTGCTGGTTGGAAGACTTGTTTCCGGACTGATTCCCAGAATTATCCCAATTTCTTTTGTTGTCAGAGGCTCCAGAAGTTCCTTTTCTATGAGGCAAGACTCCTTGATCAACTGCTTGATTCGTGAGCCTATTGGCAATCCTTACAGCATCATGAATGGTCATAGGGTTTGATTTAGTCACCATTCCCTGGATTTAGGGCACTAAACCCTTGATATACAGCTTGATTCTTCGGTAAGCATGTGTGGCGATTCTAGGGCACAAATTCGCAAGAGAATTTGAACGAGTAGTGTAAGCTTCAATTTCAGACCCCTCTATCTTGAGATTATACAACTCAGTTTCCAATTTCTGGATATCGTCCCGTGGACAATACTCTTCTTGTAGAAACTCTTTAAACTCGGCCCAAGGCACGGCATTAGCTTCTTCAATCCCCAGCATCTGCACCTCAGTCTTCCACCAGGTGAGAGCCGGTCCTTCCAAAGTACCCGTGGCAAATTTCACTTTGCTAGCCTCAGGACAGTTGCACATTTCAAAAGCAGATTCCACTTTTTCAATCCAGTGGAGTAGGCTAACAGCTCCTTCAGTCCCTTTGAACTGATTAGACTTACAGTCCATGAAAGTTTTGAATCTAGCATTACCTGTACATACATTCATATAACCATTCAATCACAGATTACCAATACGTGTGATCACATCAAACAACAAAACACGAATTTTGTGTTACCTTGGGGTGGCCCTGCATTTCCTGCACCTTGGACATGTGCCGCTAAAGCATCAGCCACATGTTGGTTGATTAGTGCAGCCAATTCAGCCGGTGTCATGTTTGGTACATTCCCGTCTGCCATTATCTTCAATTCATAATTATCCAAAATGAGAATAAGATATAACATGAATCACAACAACCATCACATAAGTAATAAATTACTTCACAAGAGACAATCACATATTAGATAGTAAATCCCATTACAAATAAAATGCAACTCGTTCACAAATTATCCAACAGAAATTCAAAATTCAAAATGCATAGTCTTGGGAACATCCTCCCGATAAAACGAATAACCAAACAAAACATAAGTGAAAACAAATAACTCAAGTGCTATCATGATCACTGGATGCATCAGGCATCTCCTCCTCCGGTTCCTCCTCGGGATCCTCTTCAGGTTCTTCCTCGGGATCCTCCTCAGGTTCTTCCTCGGGATCCTCCACAATGGGTTCTTCAATAGGTTCTGCCAGAGCCGGAGGCGCAGCCTCCCTGGCGAACTCAAGCTCAGCAACTCGAGCCGTGAGCGCCTCAACCAGTTCTGTGAGATGATTCACCTGATAATACGTGTCACTCAGTGTCACTTGATGCTCGGCCTGGCGTGCATTAGTCGCTTCCAAGTCTTCCTTAAGGACAGCAACTCTCTGATTGGTGTTGACCCCATTATCCTGCAGTTTTGTGACCATATCAAATAGCCCCCTAATGTCCCTGAGCGCGCGGTCAAACATAGAGACCATTGCCACAACGACTCGTTCAATGGCATATGGCAGTTCGGGTAGAAAGAACCGAGTGGACGATGGCTCTGTTACAGTAGGTGGCACTTGTCCCCGATGAACCCAACTAGCCACAAGCGACTCGTACCAGTTCCAGTTGCCGTTGTCCCTTCCAAGAATGACAATTGGTTCTCCATATACGTGACCCTCGGAAGTTATCCTCCGATTTCCATGAGTCGGGGTAGTAGGACCCGAAGTAACCCGCCTACTGGTGACGGATGGGAATGATGATGATGAAGATGATAGGGATGCGGATATCCATCCAGCCATGTCTGCATATATATACATATATAAGTACAAGTAACACATAGTCAAATAGTCACATACTAGTGTGTGTGTTCGAGTGTATGACTAAGGTGTAACTAAGGCTATAGTCGGTCCGCTAATACAAACCTAGTTCACTATAACCAATGGCTCTGATACCAATCTGTCACACCCCCAAAAATCCCACGTGCGACAACGCGCCGTAGGGAGCATGACAAACCAGGATCGAACATATTAGCCATACGAACAGTCTATATGCAATGTAAAAGTAAAACCAAAGTAAATGCGTTTTTAAATGCGGAAGCGTAAACGTCAAAAGTTATAATAAATGTTCAAGCACCGAAACATGCGCAAACCAAAAGTTAATGAGTTGAAAAGTATTAAAGTCTATTATGCATGCATGACAATAATAATCCTTAAGTGGTGCATCCTAGCTCGTGGCAGACAATCCAGTTTAGCGACCTGAGAAATAACATGCTAAAGTGTCAACACAAAGGTTGGTGAGTTCACAGGTTTAACAGTTCAGTAACATTTCAAGTTCAGTTTAAAATGACCGTTCAATAACGTCAAGTTGTAAGAGCATAATCACTAATATATATCAAATAGCTAGATAGGCTATATACATGAAACTTCGCACGTTGATGGTCACCGAAGCTAACAGTTGTTTATAGTTTGCCTTGTTGTGTTTAGGACGAATATAACAAGCGTTCGATATCCAATCGTGCCAGAGCGACTGACCCGGGTGGGGTTTGTCAGACCCAGTAGTACTACAATATATTTCCCACTATCGTCTTTAATACTAACGGTACCATAAGAAGTGTAGAAACATATCCCTATGCTATGAGTGTCTCGTGTATTGTATCTATGTGAGCGTGTCTGAGTATGAGTTGTGGTAGAAATGTCTTTAGTGGCGTACCACATGGTCCGGCGGACCATGTGGTCCGGCGTACCAGTTTAGTACGCTGGGTGGTTAGTCACTTAGTATAAATAGGTAGTGTTAGAATGAGAGCTTAATACTTCTGAACACTTCTGTCATTTCTACACTTTCTGTGTGTGTTTCTAGAGAGAGAAACTAGAGAGCTTGTGTTTGTAATCTTCAAGTGATTCAATACAAAATCTCTTATTTACATCCGTGTTTACTATCATAGATCAAAGCATGCAGTAGTAAGATCGTATCTCGTTTCTACAAGTGGTATCAGAGCATTTAGTTGCTCTACTGCTGTGTTTTTGATCAATTTTCGTATTTTTAGAGAGAGAAAGTTTGGGTTTCTTCACGTTTTCATCAAATTCTTCCAATTTCGAGTGTTTCTGAGATGAAAAATGATTTCTAAGTGTTTCTGGAGTGATTTCGCACCTCACTGAATCAAATTCAAGCTTCAAAAGTCGCAAAATCGAAAAATCATTCGTTTACAACTTGGTCCACAGGTCGAAATTCTGGTCCGCCGGATGAATTTTCTGGTCCGCTAGTTGGTCCGCCCGTGTATCTTCATCGAAGATCTGATCCGCTGATCTGGTCCGCGTAGGCAATCTTCATAATTCTGATCCGTGGCAGTTTCAGCGTACCATCTGATCCGCGACAGTTATTTCAGCGTACCATATGGTCCGTTGGTTGTAATCTGATCCGGAGGTGGTCCACAAGTACAAATCTGGTCCGCCTGTTTGATTTGGTCCGGAATAGGTCCATTGATTTTGGTTTGGTCCGCTGGCAGAAAAGTGACCTTCACTAAAACTGATGTAACTTGAGAACCGTAAAAGTTACGGAACCCAATACCAGCCAAAACGTTCGTCTCGACGAGATCTAGGACTTGTACCGCCTACGGCCAGTACCGTCCAGTTTTGACCCCCAAAATCCGCTTGAAAGACCTTCATTTTTTAGTTCGAAGTTTTTGAAGTATAATTTTCGGTGAAAAATGTCCGTTTTTCAAGCGTTTGCGGCTATGCAAAGCACGGTACAAGCTATACTCAATTTTGATAATGAAATAGGAACAAGTCAGAAAGTTCCCAAGTTGTTAAAGTTGGAAGATTATCAAAATTGGAAGCAACGTTTTTCTGCATATATTAGCACAAATGATATTGATTTGTGGATTCCGATTCGAAAGCTGTATGTGCATCCAACTGACAATGGAGAATATAAAGAGATTCAAGATTTTGATAAGGATGAAAGAAAAAGTTATGAACTTGAACAAAAAGTTTATGGTTATCTTACCATGGCTTTACCTACCGAGTTGTTACATCAATTCAGTACTTACAAGAAGGCGAAACAGTTATGGGATACTTTATCTGCTCGATGTGAAGGCAATGATCAATATAAGAAGAGTAGACGAAAAGTTTTGAACAAGGAATTTGAAAATTTTCAACAATATGACAAAGAAAATATTTTTGCTCTTGTTTCAAGGTTTTCACATCTAATTAGTGAGATGAAAGTGGTCAAGATTGAAAAGACCAAGGAAGAATTGAAAGAGAAATTGATGGAAGCATTACTGGAAAAATGGGAAAGTTATGTGTTGTTACTTACTCATGACAAAGAATATTCTGAATTGTCATTTCATGATTTGACCGGAAAGCTTCATGCTCGAGAAATGGAAATGATGAATTCAAATAAGTCCACTGCTCAATTACAAAATCCTGAAGTATATCATGGACAAAATTCTGCAAGTATCAATGCAAAGGCAAAATCATTCAGTATTAATTCATCAAATCCACCTCAAACTGCTTTTGTTGTTGGTCATGGTTCAGGGAATTCTGGAAATTCGTCAAGAGGATGTAACTTCACTGTTCCAAATCATTCAAGTCAGACTTCGTTTTCTGCAAAAACACCTGATGAACATTTGGCGTTAATTTCTGATTTATTATCTTCCTACTATGGATTGCTGAATGGTGGTTTGACAACATCTGATTTGATGGGAGAAGATTTTGATCAGATTGATCCTGATAATCTTGAGCAAATGGATCTTAGTTGGCAACTGGCGATGTTAGCTCAAAGGTTTAAAAAATTCAAGAAAAAGACTGGTTTGCTAAATTTAAATCCAAATGGCAAGGTTGGCATCGACAAAACAAAGGTAAAATGTTTTAAATGTTCTAATTTTGGCCATTTTGCTCGTGAATGTTCAAACACAAATGCTTCGTCTTCAAAGTTTTCAACAGCTTTAGTTTCTCAAATGGCTAAACAACATAACCAAACTTCTGATGATTCACAACCAATTGCTTTAACTGCTATTACTTCTGATTGGGCAACAAAAGCTTTGACTGAAGGTTATGACTGGTCAGCTGATTTTCCTGATGAGTCTAATTGGACTGGTTCATTTCCAATAATGGCTCAAATTGCTCATGGTAATGATGAGGTAGAGATAACTGATTCTGAATCTGATTCAAGTGAATCTGGAAATAGTGGTTATAAATCTGTTTGTGAATTGTGTTCTAAAAAAGATAAGAAGATTCAAAGTCTGCTTAAGGAAAATGAAGATCTGGTTGCTGATTGTGAGAAGAAAATTAATGATTTGGTTGCTGATAGAGAAAAGTTGGAAGGTATGATCCAAGAGTTAGAATCTCAAAAAGATAAGTTTTCAGTTTTTCAGACAGAGTTAGTTGAAAAAGAGTTGCAGTTTCAAGGTGTTGAGCAGGAATTTGAAAAGAAATTTACAAAATTATCTGAAGAAAAAGCTGAATTAGTCAAAGAAGTAAAGAACTGGAAAGATGAAGCTGAGGATACAGCAAAGGATTTTCAAAATCTTTTTGACAAATCCAAGTCCAGACTTGATACACTTACTCAATTGTCTGATGACCAAGCTACTAAGATTCAATCTTATCAGACTGATATGGAAAAGTTACTTGATGAGAAGAGGGAGTTGGTTAGAGTGAACAAGTTGCAAAATGCAAATTTGGATATTCAGAAAAGAAACAAAACTAAACTCGAGAAGGAATTGTTGGCCGGACTAGATGAGTTGCGATTGCAAAAGTATGAAACTAATAAAGTGGCAAAGAAGTTAATTGCAACAGAAAAAGAGTTGGCTGAAGCTCATCAAAGAATTTCGGAATTAAAGATTGAGGTCATTGATTCAAAACGTAGTTTGAACAATGTCACTAATTCACAATCTTTTACAAGTTTCTTGGCCAAAGATGAGAATTTTGAAAGGATGTTCAACAAAACTGTGTCACCACCAGGAAGTCTCAAAGAAGGCATTCATGATTTGAAAAACAAGGTTGAGACTGGTGATTATTCTGAATTTGTTAGTTCTAAATCGGTTGAAGGAAGGAAAGAGGAAAAAGGTAAGAGTACTGAAAATTCTGAAGCTCAAAAGGGTGTGTCTGGTTCTTCGTCTACAGACAAAGAGATATCAGCAAGTTCAAACACTGACATTAATGAAACAATTGTTAATGCTCCAAAAGATCTCAAGAAAGTTAAGGCTGAATTTTCTAGGTTGGCAAAGAATGGGCATAAATCTACTGGAATGGGAGAGAAGGGTTCAGGAAAGAGTGTTGGTTTGTGTAGGTCCGAAAAATACCCGAACACACGATATCAAGATCTAACACGAGTGCGGAAACCTCGTGAGACGATTGAATCAAGAGAACATAGTAGAAGTAATAGACTCAGATCTTGTATAAAGATTGAAGCCTTGAATGAAAAACCCTCTAACTTGGAAGCTGATCAGACCAAATCGTGAACACCAAATATGAAGAAATCGTAAACTCGCAAGATGGTATATGAAAATGCTTACCTAAATCGGTTACAATGAGGTGGTATTTATACCACCTCAAGTCAAAATCGCAAACCTAGTAAGCCCAATCATAATCGGCCCACATGGCCTAATAATTAACTAGACTAGCCCACTAGATAAATACTAAACAAGCCCAAAACAACTAACTAACAAAAGCCTAATAACAAATGTTCATGCCTCATATGAATATAGCCCAACAATCTTCCCCTAGGCATGAACCATTTGACCACTTTTATGGCAGTAGCAAGTCAAATCTGAACGAGGCTTGAATGTTGTTTGACCACCAACCATTTTCCACAATCTTCTTGGCAGCACCATCAAATATCCCAATCCTGATAGCATTCGCCATATCATTTTCATCACCTAGAATGGGTTGGGTTGCTAGAAGCTTGATATCCCGTTCTCCAAAACGAAGCAGATCCACCGGGTCATAGAATCGGAATTGACGCATCGGTTTACAGAGAACCACCACCTCATGAGTTGTCGGATCATAGTACCAACAATCAAAGTTCCTTACTAGCGTACCATCCTCTATCTCATCCAACATGTTGATCACCCTTGTACGTTTGGTAGGTGGCCTCCGAGCTTCTCCAACAGACTCCCCTGTCTGTGGATTTGTTCCCGTCTCTCTCCATCTAAGCTCCTTCAGCTCAAAATCCCTGAAGTCATTCTGCATATGCCCTAGCAGATTGTCTCTGATCAGGTTTCCATCTGGCCCATTACATCTGTTAATAAACGGAGCTCTTAGAAGGTTTCTGATCTCCGGCTCTGTCCAGGAATGGAATTGACCACGAGTCTGGTAGTATTCGACTGGACTATAGCCTTCACGGATCACGGCGAACAATTTCTTCTCTGAATCATAGTGCCAACATAGAATCATCTCACTACTCCCTTGCCTATCAATAGAACTTTCACCAACGTCTATTGTGTACTGAGTGGGAGCTGGTCCTTGGAAAAACTCCTTGAACCAGTTCTCATGGAAGTTTGGAGCCTTTGAGATGATCCTGCCACATCGGGCGTAATCCGACATCTCAATGTTTTCATCTCCATCAACAGCCTCCACAGCTTCTCCAGCTTGAGATGAACTCTGACCTGAGGCACCTGTGTTGCTAGGCCCTGCACCACCTGTCAGCTCATTAACCTTCTTTCTCAGCCCCTTGATCATATTGAAAAGATATTCCATCCTTTCTTTGTCAGCTATCTCAAATCCTTTCATATAATCTCTGTTTGCTTCCTCCTTCTCTCTCAAAATTTTGATTTCATCCTTGAGAGTCTTTATCTCATTCTCTCTCATTCTGTTCTGAGAGATCAGGAAGTTAATCTGAGGATCAGAACTAATCCTCAGATCAACTGGAAGCTCAGCAGCCATTAACGGGCGAAAACCTGGAGCAGCGAGAGGTTGGCTTGTCGCGGTAGAGAGGCTAATTCTGACCGGACTAGGAACAACAAAGGTGCTGTCAACCTCCAGAAATTGCCTATCTTCACGTACAGGGCTGTGCACGTTCAGAATCGGCCTATCGTGCTGCACAGTGGCAGGTTGATCTTCACCGACAGTTGTAGTTGTTGTTGTAGTTTCGGCTTCTTCAGCAGCTTGGCTTTGTGAGCTCTGACCCACCTCTGGTTGTGTTATCACCAGACTGGAGCGAGTTGCAGTAAGAGTGAATCTCAGGCTCCGTGGGTCATTCCTCTTCCTTGGAGAAGGTTCTCTCAAAGGAATAGGTTCTTCTGCAACCTCAGTCCTATCAAACTGAGTGTCAATCTCCAGAGGAGCAGAATCACCCGAGGAAGAGCCACTCATCACATCTCTTGATCTCTTGTGACTGAGTGGGCCCAAGTCTCCATAAATATCCTCATCTTCAGGATTGGCAAAGATATCATCCATGACGTTTTCTTCGTCAGAGGGAATGACCTCAGGATCATCTACCACATTGACTGCTGGATTGACTTCAGCATCTTGATCTTCAGCCACAATGGCATTTACAGCTGGCTCATCAGCCACTGGTTCATCTTCCTCCATATTCTGTGGATGGGCTACCTCTGGAAAGGCACCACGTTTAGTCCATTCCAACCTTCCCTCAAACATGAACTTTCCTCTTCTGTCCTGAGTCTGGAGACCAAACACATCAGCACCCATCACCTTAACATCCAGCTTCTCTATCCTTTCTTGAATCATGGGGTATTTCAACATCACCACCATGTGCACGAACCTTGGTGTCATGAGAAATTGCTCACGAGCACTCAAGTCGGCATTCCCTATCCAGTCCAGCAGCATCATCTTCGAGAAGTTGTAGTTCCAGTCTAGGGCCAGTGCCACAAGTGCTGTGCCGTGGACCTTGTTGAGC
Organism: Deinandra increscens subsp. villosa; assembly: GCA_039602395.1. NCBI lineage: Eukaryota > Viridiplantae > Streptophyta > Magnoliopsida > Asterales > Asteraceae > Deinandra > Deinandra increscens. The sequence goes on along the minus strand of JBCNJP010002088.1, from coordinate 29,480 downwards.
TGGTCAAAGCTCGTCCTCTTGCCCAGAAAACTTTTCTGCATAAAATGAGCAAGGCACCTCCAGTAGTGCGGCAGCTGCTTCTTCATGATCGGCGGGAATCTGCCCTCATAACCCAGAAGCTGAGCACCTGCCAGAACGGCTTCTTTAGAGTAATCAACCGGATCGGATGCACGATCATTGATATTCAATCCTCTTCTTATATCATCTTCCAGAATGACCACCTGACGGTTCTGGATTGTAGCGGTGATCCTCGTCTTATCTGCACTCGCCCGTGCAGTTCCCCAGAATTCTCTGACCAGCATCTCATCTATCAGGACACTCGTCCTCAGGGCATGATTAATTTTGCAGACGTTCATGCCCGCCACCAGTGAGTAAAATAACTCCATGTGATGTTCTGGTGGATTTTCCAAGAAAGCCGGTATACAGTGATCAGGATCAAATTTGATTGGTTCGTCAATAACATTTCCTGCCATCTGAGACAGACAAGACATATGCATCAGATTTGATCATGAGTAAGCAATTATGATTATTAACCCTTAACGTGTTCAATTGATAATCACATATTACTTTTTAACTTCACAAAATTCAATTTGAACATTTTTTCGGGAAAAATAATTGAATTTAAAACCTGCTTACAAACACCGTCAAATTTTATCTCAAAACCGTTCACTTTTAACGGACATTTGAAAATTTATTTAAGTGATTAAGTCTTTAATTTTCATTTAATGTGTGTTTACGATTAAGGAGTTGGGTTTACGATTCCTTAAAAGAGTTCACGATCGGGACAATTTAAGCCCAATCGTAATCACTAAGTCCATTCGTAAACGCCGAGGATTCAAACCAGCCCAATCGTAATCGCCTAACTCCATTTTGTCGTTATCTCAGGATCGTAATCGATCCGAACCGGAGTCGTAAACGACCCGAATCGGAAACGACCCGACTCGTAAACGACCCACAACATCACCATCTTCATCAGAAAGTCGTAAACGCCGTATTACGCCATTTTTGAACCTGCAAAAGCTTCGAAAACCCACTTAAACACATCAAAACTTCAAGAAAGTCACAAATAGCTACCTTTAAACAGTTCTAAACTCAAATCCGACTTTGAATCACCGAGAAATCGTCACAAACACAGTGAAAACCTAGGTCGATGAAATTTTTAGGGTTTGGAACAAGAAAACCAAGAAACAGTGGTGAAATCGTCAATAAAATGAGGGTTTGTGGTCGGAAAAAGGTGGAGAGGTAGACGGTGTAGGCGGATTGTGTGATGAAGGTCGGAGGTGACTGGAAATGCGGTTTCCGGCGAGGCACGGCGGCGGAGACGGAGGGAGTTAGGGTTTTGGAGTGATGGAGTCGTGAATGGTAAGAAATGAGAGAGAGTGAGTCGTGAAAGGTAAAAAAGAAGATATTTTTATAAAAAAAATTACACCTAACCCCCTCAACTTAAACCGTTCACTTAGAACTTTCAAACAGCCCCCTCAACTTCAAAATTCTTTTAAAACAAAACCCAAACCTTTCAAAAATAAGGTTTTCACAAACCAAATTAAACTTAAGCCTTTTATTTTTCAAAAATGTTCAAGTTTACCCCAAACTTGTTAATTCTCACAAACTTTTAAAATTTTAAAGACTTTGAGAATTTTCACAAAACTTCCCCTCAGAATCATACCCGAGTATCCGATCATGATCAATAAAAATTTTAGAAGATAAAACATATAAAATCAAAATCAAAATTAAATATTTACAAACTTACCTCAGAAATTTCAAATATTCACATACCTGGTGCTGGTATTTTTCACGGATAATTTCAGACAGGTCTTTGACTGAGGAACCCTTTTCAGCTTCCGTTACTAGACACTCTAGACAATTGTCAGGTGGTTTAAACACAGAAACTCACATCCAGTAAAGTGCTTAAATGTTGTACAGATTTACCGATATGTTTAACCGTCCCCACACCCAATTTTCCATAGCAAAACCTACCCAACCTCAGAGTTTATTGAGGATTCACAAACCCCCAACTTGAGGAACCATGCAACACTGCTTTGACTACCACTTATTTCTGATATTCATGCATTATCAGTTGATGATCAGGTCGGCCGCATAAGCACGCAGAGAAGACCAACTGAATAATTTTATTTTCTTTTCTTTTTCTTTTTCAGAATTTTCAATTTTGAATTCTTTGAATTCCTTTTTCTTTTTCTTTTGGTGTTGTCTTATACAGTATTAACATGGCGTGTGAGAGAGTGAATACTAGGTAATACCACTCTCAACCCATTTTTGTCGGGACTCAGTTTTTTAAACCATGTAGACTAGGATGGGAAACTAAACATTTATAAAGTTTAAGATTACTGCACTTACATAGATGATCATTGTTTTGGTTGAGCTTACCGACATATCATCTTCGAGCAGTCTTTCACATCAGCCTTACACGTGTCAGTCTCCAACCGTCATTGAACAATTTTTCAAGTCCTATCAAAAGACATCATAAAAACTTTTCAGATTAACCAGCACCAGCACCAATTCTTCCCCTGTTTTTGTGAGGCTTTTGAAACAAGACTCAATTTTTCAGTCATTTTCTATTTTTTTTTTTAAAATTTTTGTTTTAAGAATAAATTGAAAAACCAAAGACTTTGTACAAAAACATAGATGATCAGATCATTCCTCGAAGGCAATCATCTTCAGGCCTTCTACACAAGATTCAAAATTAGGACGCGGAAGGGGTTTTGTAAAGATGTCCGACACATTCTGATCGGAGCTTACCTTTTGTAGCTGAATCAGCTCACGATCAAAGCAATCACGAATAAAATGTACCTTAATATCAATGTGCTTGGTTTTGGAATGTTGGACAGGGTTTTTCACAATCTCAAGAGCAGCAGCATTATCACAAAATATTGGAGTGTTAACGAATTCCATACCGTAATCCGTGAGCTGGTTTTGGATCCACACTACCTGTGAAGTACCGGCAGATGCGGCCACGTACTCAGCTTCTGCAGTTGATTTGGATACGGTATGCTGCTTCTTGCTCTGCCATGAGATGAGCCTATCTCCCAAGTACTGACATCCTCCAGTAGTAGATTTCCTGTCAAGGTCACTACCTCCATAATCACTGTCAGTAAAAGCATATAATTGAAAATCAGTGTTCTTCGGGTACCAAAGACCAAGCCTAGGCCTGCCCTTCAGATACCTGAAGATACGCTTAACAGCAGCTAAATGAGAGAGTTTAGGGTTAGCCTGATATCGAGCACACACGCAAACTGCATACATGATGTCTGGCCTGCTTGCTGTCAAGTACATTAGTGATCCAATCATCGACCGATACTGGAATTCACTCACTGACTCCCCGTTAAGATCCGCTGACAGTAGTGGTCTGGATGCCATGGGAGTGGCAATGGGCTTGCAATCCTGCATCTTGAACTTGTCCAGAATCTCATTCACATACTTCTCCTGATGAATAAGAATCCCGGAATCATTCTGCTTGACTTGAAGTGCAAGAAAGAAGCTCATCTCGCCTTGGTCACTCATTTCAAACTTTTTCTTCATGATCTCCTCAAACTCGGTGCACAATTCTTCGTTTGTCGATCCGTAGATAATATCATCTACATACACTTGCACCATAATTATGTCTTCTCCCACCCTTTTCCTGAACAGTGTTTGATCAACGACTCCTCTTGTATATCCATTCTCCACCAGGTGATTGGACAAAGTTTCATACCATGTTCTAGGAGCTTGATGCAAACCGTACAAAGCCTTATCCAGCAGATAAACGTGATCTGGATTTTCTTCATCTATGAACCCTGGTGGTTGAGTAACATAGACTTCTTCGTTCATCTCTGCATACAGGAAGGCAGTCTTCACATCCATCTGATGTACGGTAAAATTGAGATATGAAGCTACAGCTAGAAAGATCCGAATTGCTTCCAATCTTGCCACCGGAGCGTAAACCTCATCATAGTCGATACCCTGGACTTGCCTGTGCCCTTGTACTATTAGCCTTGCTTTGTTTCTCACAATGATCCCCGAGTCATCTTTTTTGTTCTTGTACAACCATCTCGTGGGAATCACCTTCTTGTCTGCTGGCCGCTTCACAAGACGCCACACTCCCAGCTTTGAAAATTGATTGAGTTCATTGTGCATGGCCTCCATCCAGTTTGGATCTTTAAGAGCAACCATCACATTGGGAGGTTCTATCTGGGAGATGAAGCAGGAAAACATACAAAAGTTGATGTGTCCTGTCCGGCTTCTTGTGGTGACACCCGCTGTCACTGGCCCAACAACATTACTCAGTGGATGATCCTTGTTGATTCTGCTCTCTTGGACTTCAGGCACTGAAACATTAACAGGCAGATTAGTATTAACAACATTTTCAGACATACCTGAGCCTTGAGCATCCACTGGAGCATCACGTGTTCCTGAACATTCGGGAATATCGGCAGTTGCATTCCGAGAAGATTCAGCTGATGCTCTATCCACTTGAGGTCTTACATCAGCACTGGGAGCTACAATGTCTTCTTCTTCGCCCAAATTATGGAAAACATTCGAGAAATTAAATCCCTCAAATAATGATCCATAGTCGAAGATCCAATTAGGTCCAGTTCCCGCATCAGTAGGATTGTCCTCCATCCAATCTACATTGAATGCCTCAATGATAACCTGGGTGGTTTTGTTGTACACACGATAGGCACTATTTGCTGAATATCCAACAAAATAGCACTCATCGGCCTTTGCTTCGAATTTCCCTACATCGGACTGAATCAGCACCGTGCATGGACATCCAAACGTCTTGAAGTAACCCACCTTCGGTTTCTCTCCATAAATGATTTGATATGGAGTTTGCTCGTGACGCTTGTTCAGAAGAACTCTGTTTTGTACATAACAAGCGGTATTCACAGCTTCTGCCCAAAAGAAGATTGGTAATTTTGCTTCACACATCATTGTTCGAGCTGCTTCAATGAGTGTTCTATTTCTTCTTTCGGCAACTCCATTTTGCTGAGGAGTGTAAGGAGCACTGAACTGCCTTTCAATCCCCTTTTCACCACAAAACATATTCAGCTCAGCATTCTTGAATTCTGTCCCATTGTCTGATCTGATTGCCTTCACTCTTTTATCAAGCTGATTCTCAATAAGAGTCACAAACTGCTTTACTAAGGCCGGAGTTTCGTACTTGTTCGACAAGAAAAAGACCCAAGTAAATCGTGAGTAGTCGTCCACTATCACGAGGCAGTATGAGAACTTGCTGACACTTTGTACCTGCATAGGACCAAACAGATCCATATGTAAGAGCTGAAGCACAGATGAGACAGAATTTGTAACCTTTGGACGATGTGGCAGTTTGTGCTGCTTCCCCTTAGCACATGCCACACACTTCTCTACTGAAGTGAAGTCTGTGATCGGAAGGTTTCTGACATGCTCTCCTTTAGCCAGCTTGGATAAGTTCTTCATGTTTGCATGTCCCAGACGACGATGCCACAACAATGCAAGATTTTCATTCTGTTTTGATATAAGGCAAGCTTCTTCTGACATAGGAGGATTGCTCAAGTTGAGGAGATATGAGTTTGAACGTCTTGGAGTGCGCATAAGTACACACTCCTCAGGTATCTGCACACCTGGCTTCAGAATAATACACTCCTTCTTATTGAACATCACAGAAAAGTCTCTATCACAGATCTGAGAAACACTCAGCAAACTGTGCGACAGTTCCTCCACGTAATGAACATCAGAAAATGACAGATTACCGCTCCGCACCACACCTTTCTTACTGATTCGACCACCCACTCCCCCTGCAAATGAAACTCCACCTCCATTGAAATCCTCTACATCTTCCAAAAGAGACAGATCTCCGGTCATGTGTCGGGAGCAACCACTATCAACATACCAGAGATTGTTGACAGATCTTCTAGGCTGTCCCTACACAAATCAGAGATCAGTTAGAGTCAGGTACCCAGGTCATAACAGATCTGGGCACTCCCTTGGAGTCAATGTAGTTAACCATTTTGAAAGACATTCCTGCTTTTGATTCAGGTTGATTTACAGTTTTAGCATTAACTTTTGGCTTCCAATTTGGTTGCTTTTGTGAGTTTGAACTACTAGCAAAGTTCTTTGTGGGTGATGTTTTTCTTGGAGGAGATGCAGCCTTTTTACCTTTTGTTTTAACAACCGGTGTCCACTCAAGTTTTAATTTTGTATAAACCATTTGTTTTGGTTGAGTAACAGTTTTTGGTTGTTCCATAACTGCTTTACCCTTAGGTTCAGCAGTCTGATTGACTTTTTGCACTTGTTTCTCAAAAGGCTTTGTTTTAACTTTGTTAGGTCTGTTGTAAACTTCTTTAGGTTTTGAAGTTTGGCCCACATCTCTCCTTTCATTGACATGCTTTGTCACTGGGGCTTTTGTGTTTAGAACCTTAGACTGTTGAGTCTTCATTGGTTCAGAACTCTGCTTCCCCTGTGACGAAGCTTGCAGCTTTTGATTTCTGTTCTCACCCCTCATCATTTTCTCAAGCATATTTGTCCGCTTGTTCTGCGGATAATATGGCTCATAGGGTTTGTTCATACAATTAGCAGCAAAATGACCTGGTTGACCACATTCAAAACAATTCATTTGTCTAGGCCCATTGACGTTGCTACACAAATATGAGCGTCTTGGATAAGACGACTTCCATTCCGGTTGATCATCCCATTTGTGTATCACACGTTTTGAATGTTTTTCAGGTTGTGTTATTAAACAAAATTGTTCAGATTTTGATTTATCAGTTCTATTGTAAGTTGACACAACCTGGGGATATGGAACAAAATCATTGGGCTTAGACTGACGGCCAATCTTTGTGTTAGGAACACGCATTTTAAAAGAACTAATGACTTCATTAGGATTAGAAACATGTTTTAACAAGACAATTTGATTGGACTTGGATGCTTCAAGTTCTGACACAGTTGCCAGAACGTCATCCTTAGGTAAACTAAAAACAGAACTACTAGACTCATGACACTCATTAACTCTCAAGCATTCAGCATCCTCCCCAGATACATCTTCAATGCCTACATCATCTGCACATGTAACAGAAACATTAGTAGGACTAACATTATATTTTAATGATTCCTGGGAAGGGCCTGGTTCATTTCTGTGTTTATCTACCTTGTTCTGACCACTCATTCCATATATTCCAAGTTTCTCTCTTTCTAACTCCTCTTCTGTCATAGGGGTCACACCTATCAACATACTATCTATAGGAGGACCTGCTTCATGATAATCTGAATTAGTTCTGTCTACCTGATCCTCCTCATAGAGCACTCCTATAATATCTCTAGGGATAGGTGGGGGAATTACAGCATTTGCGGCCACGGACTTGTCAGACTTTTCCGAACCAAATCCTGGCGTATGTTTCCCTACTTGACCACAAGTGATAGCCTGAGATAGTTCTTTACCTGCCTGAAGCATTCTTTTGTTTCTTAATTTATTCACATCTAACTGAACCTGCATCTCATTGTTCTTATGTGTCAATTCATCTATCTGCTTTCTAAGGTCAGCTATTTCTAATTTAGCATTATCATACAGGATAGATTGTTCAGTTGCTATCTGTTGGTACTTAACAATATCTAGCTTTTGTGCCTTAATCTTTTCCTCTCCTTTTATCCATCTACCCTTAAATGAACTCCTCTCACACTTGATCTCAAACAGTTCTAGTTGATAATTCTTACAGACTTGTCTAAGACCAGGTATAATACGAGCACAAGTGGGATCAGAACATACCTTGAGGTTCTCAGCAGCAGCAACGTATGCTTCCTTGTCTTCTATCTCAGTCTCCTCGGGCTTTTCCTCATCAGTGACCACAAAAGCATGATGTTCTTCATTACCCTCTTCAGCAGTAGCAATCAAAGCATGTGACAAGCTCAGATCCTTCATCTGGGAAGTCCAGTCATAACCACCACCTCCCTGAACCACCAATGCCTTGTCTTCTCCTTTACCTTTTACCTCAGCTGTCTTCTTCTCTTCAACCCTCTCTTTCTTTGGCTTCGTGCATTCCCTGGCAAAGTGACCATACTCATCACAATTGTAGCACCTCAGCTTTGACTTGTCAAACCCCATTCTGATTTTATCCTGATCCTTCCAGACGTTCCTTCCAGTTTTGGCCATAAATTTCTTGGCTCTGAAAACAGCCATGGCCATTTGCCAAGACACATCTAGCATCTCTACGTCCTCAGGATTGATCTGATTAAGATCACCAGACACCATATCAGAAGGTACAAGATTCCCAGCAACAAGAGCATGATAACTGTTCATGAACCCCATACCAAGGGCAAAGTTTGGATCATTGACATCACCAGAATTGACACCACTGCTTGAACTTCCTTGAGGCTGTGCCACAAATGCATTACCCATTGAGACTGAGCTTGATCCACTTCCTGAAGCCTTTCCTTCATGCTTACCTTCAACTTCTTCAGATAACAGAGCCTGATTCAATTTCCCTGCCAAACTTAATGAGCTTATGTGGTTTAGCTCTCTCTGCTTATCATCTATCATTTTTGACTTCAGTTTGTTAATCAGTTCATCCAAAGTCACTTCTGTCAGTCTGTTGTTGTCTTTGATGATGGATATGTTGGTGTTCCAGGATTTTGGCAGACTGTTCAGCAACTTCAGGTTCTTGTCTTCAGTATCCGGCTCCACACCATAACTTGACATCTCAGCCATTAATGACACATATCTCTGAACTTGAGACTCAAAAGATTCTCCCTGGATGTGATTGAACAAATTAAACTTTTGCTTCAACATCTGCTTCCTGCTGGCCTTGATATCCGGATTTCCTTCATAAGCAACAATCAAAGCGTTCCACAGTTGCTTCGCTGTTTTGCAGTGCTTGAACCCTTGAGCGATATCTGGAGTCAATGCCATTGTCATGATAGCAAAAGCCCTCTCTGCTTTGTTGCATCTCTCCCAGTCATCATCATCATATTCCTCCTCTTTCTTTTCATTCCCGGCATTTGTTCCTGTTGCATGTGTAGGTACGAATGGTCCATTGAGAACAGCCCTCCATAACCTCAGATCCACACTTTTCAAATGATTTTCGAATCTATACTTCCACTCCAAGAAATTATCCGCTGAAGTTAGTCTCGGCGGACGAGTAATAGATCCGATCTCGAAATCCAGTTTCTGGTACATACTCGGCTCGAAATCCATTTCACTAGCTTGGGTAACTAAAACTAAAGTCCAAAAGTCCAAATAACAACAGATTACGATCAACAGTCCCGATTACGATCCTAAACACCTGTTTACGATCCAACAGTCCTGATTACGATCGAGAACCCAATTCACGATGACACGTGGCACTCGTAAACACCAAACCGCCTTATAAAAAACGTAAACCCCGATTGCGATTTCCGATTACGACTCCGGATCGTAAACACCTGTTTCCGATTAGGAAAAATCGTAAACACCCTTTACGACTTTACAAAGTCGTAAACACCAGTACACGAACAAGTACACTCGTAAACACCAACTACAGACTCGTAAACAAGCAATCTTCAATAGAAACGGATCGTAAACACCTCGAATACCCAGAAAATGCGAAGAACAGCAGCTGTGAGGATCGGAAACACCAAAAACACCTTCAAATCTTCGAAAACAACCCAGAAACACAGAAAATCCTCTTGAATCAATATCGTGAGAGCCTCGAAACAAGGTTTCTTAGCTCTGATACCAATTGTAGGTCCGAAAAATACCCGAACACACGATATCAAGATCTAACACGAGTGCGGAAACCTCGTGAGAGATTGAATCAAGAGAAATAGTAGAAGTAAAGACTAGATCTTGTATAAAGATGAAGCCTTGAATGAAAAACCGTCTACTTAGAAGCTAATCAAACCAAATCGTGAACACCAAATATGAAGAAATCGTAAACTCGTAAGATGGTATATGAGAATGCTTACCTAAATCGGTTACAATGAGGTGGTATTTATACCACCTCAAGACAAAATCGCAAACCTAGTAAGCCCAATCATAATCGGCCCACATGGCCTAATAATTAACTAGACTAGCCCACTAGATTAATACTAAACAAGCCCAAAACAACTAACTAACAAAAGCCTAATAACAAATGTTCATGCCTCATATGAATATAGCCCAACAGTTTGGGAGTTGAAGGAAAAGCTGAACAAGGTGGTTGCTCAAAAGTTTCAAAACAACAACAACTGAAAAGAGTCAATGTGAAGCAAGTAAAGAAAGATGTCTTCAAAGCTGAGAAGGTTCAACCTGAGAGATTCTACAAACTCAAGGTTTCGGAACAAATATTTTCTGACAAAGAATTCCCGCTACACTGCGTGGCTGCTCAGAAAATTGCTGAAGTATTTGTGAAGACTGCTGATTTGAGGAACAAGAAGAATCAAACAGCCATATATTCTTCTGAAAATTCAAATTCTACTCCAAAGAGCCCGACGTCGAAATGGGTTCATGATCATCGATATCAGGTATTCGATTCCTTTTATGATCATTTTGGAGATGAATATTTTTGTGAAGCTTTGCAGATTCCAAAACACCGAAATGTCAATAATCGCTTGTGTTACAATTACCGACAAAAGGGGCATATGGCACAAGATTGTCCGGTTTCTGCTGCTTCTAGTTCACGAAAAGGAAAGGTTCCACATGTTGGTAAAGCTGTCAAACAACGATTCATTGATGAATATGGCAGAGTATTTGATGATTTTCCACAACCTACATTTTTCAAAACTCAAGGAAAATTTATTCCTCGTTTTCAAAATGTTTCACATGTAGGTTGTTTGTCACAATCGACTGTGACCGGTTCGTCAAATACTGATTTACCAAAACAACAACACTGGAAACCTAAAGTGGTTTCGAAAGGAAACCAAGATACTGGTCGACCAGAAGCGATTCGCTTCGGGTCATTTATAAACTGACGTGTTTGACTAGTGTGCAGGTACTTCTAGAAGCCCTATCGGTGATTGAAAAGTTGCTGATGGGGGAGTATTTTGCTGATTTAATTTAAATTTCATGTGATATCAATTTCAAAACTGAATTTTTTTTTTCTGAAAGCTAAACCTGAAAGGTATCCATGTCGAGAGGTCAATTTTCTTTCTTTAATACATTGTGTGAATAGCTTAGGGGGAGAAAATTGAAAAATCTAAAATAGTGTCTTTGTGTTTTTGTTAATATGAAAATCCAAAAATAGAGTTTTCATTTTAAGGGGGAGAAAAACGGAAAATACAAAAACATTGAAAAATAGAAAATTCAAAAACATTGAAAAATGAGAAATTGATCCGACATAATTGGGAAATGATGGTACATTGGCTTACGTGTGTGACTCATGGATAAATTAGATGAAAAAGTCATAAGATCATTGCTCGATGTGCTTGGTAGGCTCGGCATTAAATCAGAAAGTATTCAGATGTGATAAACACATTAAATACTAATGCTTTACCAAATGGACAACATCTTGATGTATATCTCATGATATATCAAGAAAAAGATATGTGAAAAAGAAAATGAGAAGTCACTGTGTATACATGTGTTCATTTTGCAAAGATTTAAACTTGTTTGATTTTCTTTATTTTGTCAAACGATCGGACTTTCTCTGCGTGTCCACAAGACCGACCTGATTGTAGTTCGTTTGACGTTCTGCTTTATTTTATTTGGTGTTTCGTATAACTCATCGGACTTTCTCTGCGTGTACGGGAGTACCGACCTGATTGTTGTTGAGTTATACAACTCCAACTTGTTTTATTTTCTTATTTTGTTAAATCTGAGGCCTTATCTGCGTATCGAAAGATCGACCTTAAGGTAGACGATTTAACGTTCTTATTTCTTTTTGTATGGAACATAGTTGACTGATTCTTGAATACAATCATTATGTGATCAAGTCACAAATGAATTCACAAAGTGTGATATAAAGGAAAATACATATCTGAGTATGTCTGATAGTGTGGGGTATACTGGTCAAAGCAAATCTAATCAATACATTAACACATCCAGATGTTATGAGTATGATTGTGCCTGAGTTTAACTTGGACAAATTATACCGGTAATCGACATGACTTGTATGCTGAAGTAATTGAAATTGAAGTGTAGTTCAGCATGTCATGACCAATATGATCCCAAGTTGTGATCTTTCTCACAAAAGACAAAAATAGTGTCTGATTCAGTATTGCTTTTATGTTTTATATCTGAAAAATCAAAAAGATTTTAGGTGTGTTTTGATATAAAATTTCAAAAAGTCAAAAAGATTTTATTTCTTATTTGTTTTCAACCGATCGACATGTGATAAGAAATCGAAATTTTAAAATCTATCTTGGATTCTCGAAGAGAAGTTTTGCGCCAAGATTAAATTAATTTTCAAAAGAAAAGAAAACCGCGTTTCTGTCTTCTGAAATTGCAGGTTATGGATATCAAAGACTCAAGCATGGTGAGAGGGGGAGTTTGAATTATTTTTCACAAGTGGATCTTGAAGTTCAAAGTTGATTCAAGAGTGATCCAGCCATGCAAGCTCTATATTTCTGACAAGATTTCAAGTCAAAGATCGGATGCAACAATGTTGAAGATTGAAGACTGAAGTTTAGTTAGAAAATAGATACACTACACGTTAAGGGGGAGTCTGTAGAAGCATATCCCTATGCTATGAGTGTCTTGTGTATTGTATCTATGTGAGCGTGTCTGAGTATGAGTTATGGCAAAAATGTCTTTAGTGGCGTACCACATGGTCCGGCGGACCATGTGGTCCGGCGTACCAGTTTGGTACGCTGGGTGGTTAGTCACTTAGTATAAATAGGTAGTGTTAGAATGAGAGCTTAATACTTCTAAACACTTCTGTCATTTCTACACTTTCTGTGTGTGTTTCTAGAGAGAGAAACTAGAGAGCTTGTGTTTGTAATCTTCAAGTGATTCAATACAAAATCTCTTATTTACATCCGTGTTTACTATCATTGATCAAAGCATGCAGTAGTAAGATCGTATCTCGTTTCTACAAGAAGGACTTTGTTGTATCAGTGTGCTACAAGTACTTCAAGTGATATATAAAAGTCTAATTATCTCAGTTGTGTAAATCATGCATGTTAATCTCCCCCAACAGGATTAAAACAGTAAAATGGGGCCGTGAAACTCATCTTAGGTTGCTCAGCAAAGTTTCCAGATAAAACAGTTAATTCAAGTAGCAAGAACGAGTCTTGTGCAATCAATCAATCACCTAACGAGCATAAATGTATACGTGTGTGTTCTATAAACTATAATTCTAACGTAAACGATAAAAAACGAAGGATTGTGAAGTTCGGAATAAGTCGAGGATGGCACGTGTGCCAAATCCGAGCGATTATCGAAATAAGGCGAGAAATACAATATTTATATCAATATTATATATTTTCTAAGTTCGGAGATTTCAAAAAAATATAAATTTATAATATATATATATATATATTCAAACCGAACGTGCTATGACGTTAATAACGGGTTTATGGAAACAGGATTTAAAAGTTCAACCAAATATCTAATCGTTTATATAAATCCACTAGGTGCGTAAATACTAATCTATGAAATATATATATATATATATATATATATATATATATATATATATATATATATATATATATATATATATATATATTGCCCTTTATAATGAGACGATTTTTAAGTTAATATCTATACAAATTTATAAAACTATATTTTTGTTTGAAACGTCAAACTTTACGGGTTTAATAGTCGGAGATACGTTTTACGGGTTTAAACATTCGTTGAAATCCATTTTATATAAGTTTTGGTTGGACAAAAGCCTTGAATCCCAAAATAAAAACAAAAACAGGGAATATGAGGGTCGCAGGGGTTGAACCCACGACCTCTCAGTCTCAACGCAATAGCCCAACCACTCGGACAGCGGGCCTGTTTGTGTTAAGGGCCCGATCAAAAACTCTTTATGCTCAGGTTGCGACCAGGAATAGTTTAGGAAAAATAACAGGATTATAAAAAAATGGTGAGGGCCGGATTCGAACTGGCGACCTCGAGGTTGGGTTACATGTCGCAAACCACTCGGGAACTTGACCCGATTTTGTTATAACTCGGCACATAAATTATATATCCTAAACCTGAATCGCATCATCTTCTTCATTCTAACCCTAATCTCGCCGGATTAAACTCCGGCCACCGGAAAATCACGAACACATGAAAAAATCATAAAAAAACGTGCGATTAACACAAAGGGGTTATTACCTCAAGTCGGTGATGTTTGATGATGCGATTTCTATGCCGAAAATGAACCCGGAACTTGAATACGAACACCGAGCACCGTCACGAAATCCAAATCCGATTGCTCCTGGACGCTCGTGGGGAACTCGTGATCACAGGGATGTGTCGAATGAGGATAAACAGTGGCTAAATGGTGAGAATTTGTCGGAATTGTGACTGTGGTGGTTTTTTTTTTTTGGTCGCCGAGAAAAAAAAAACAAACAGAGAGGGCGAGGCAGAGAACAGGAGGCTGCGATGGTTTGAGGGGAATGGTGAATATGATTGATGAATGCATTGATATGGGTCTTTGATTGAGGAGTTAATGGGAGATTAAAGTTGAAACCGACGAGATGGTGATGATCGTGGAAACCGATCATCGACTCTCTTAATTTCACGTAACTGAGCATTCAATCACTATAGGGTATTTACACAATCAGTCCCTCCCTTACTTACAAGAATACCACAGGGTTTCGGTAGTTGCAGAAATGGTCCCTCAAGGTTTTGTTAGTTATAAAGGAGTTTAAGGAATGGCAAAGGTAGCCCCTCCAAGTTTAAAATTAGTCAACAAGACTAACGGAATTAACGGGAGAACGGTTTTAGCGACGAATGTATGAGGAATGTCAAAATATATAAACCGTGTAGCATTTATAAGGATTATAAATCTCGTTTGCTAAAATAAATCATTAAATATATCTCCACAATTATAGATTTAAAATCACATTACATCATAACTTACCTATTTAAATCACATAAATTTATGAATTTATGAATAATAACTCAATTTAAATCCACATGAAATCATAATTTATATATATATATATATATATATATATATATATATATAGTGAAAAGTTCATTGTAGACACCTCCATAAGTGTAGACAGGTAGACACCTTTTTTCACCATTAGATCTCTTGATCTAATGGTTATGATTAATTTCTTTTTTCTTTTTTTTCCTTATTCTCATTGTTCAGAAAATTTCACATGTGAAAACACATGTGAAATAAAGTAATTTCACATGTGAAATAGGGTGTCTACCTGTCTACACTTATGGGGGTGTCTACAATGAACCTCACCCTATATATATATATATATATATATATATATATATATTCAAGTGATTAATAACTTATAATTAAAATCCTTTAATTACACAAAATTATGAATATCATTAAATCATATATATATTAATTCCACATAAAATCATAGAATTTCAATCGTTTAAACTTTCGGTGCATGCTCGTAGTGATTGATCACACAAAACCCTAATTGCTAAGGTCAACAAGTCAACACAATTAAGCACATAAATGTTCACACAACATTTAATACGTTTTACGTTCAGTTAATGCCAGAAAATGACCTAAAAAGTCGGATTGTCACACGGCAGTTGACATTTTGGTCCGCTAAGATTGTTTTTGGTACGCCAACAGAAAAGTGACGTTCACTAAAACTAACGTAACTTGAGTTCTGTTTGGAGTTACGAAACCCAATACCAGCCAAAAAGACCGCCTCAGAAAGATTTACACTTTTACTAGCCTAAAGGCCAGTACCCTCTGGTTTGATCCGCAAAATCTGCTTGGAAGACGTCCGTTTTTTAGTTTAAAGTTTTTGTGTTCGGTATCGTAGTTTCAAAATGAGCGATTATCAAGCGTTTTCCGCAATTCAAAACACGATGCAAGCTATCATAAACTATGATAATGAAATAGGAACAAGTCAGAAAGTTCCGAAGTTGCTTAGACTGGAAGATTATCATAGTTGGGTGAAGGGATTCGGAGCATATGTTGGTGCTAATGATGTTGATTTTTGGTTATCTTACAATAATCAATATGAATATCCAACGGGTACAAATGGAAGGCCAATTTTGCAACAAGGTCTCATTGGTGAACAAAAGAAGGCATATCAATCCGAACAAAAAGTTTACGGAACTTTAACGATGGCATTACCTTAAGATTTATTACATCAAATTTCTGCTTATACTTCAACAAAAAAATTGTGGGATGCAATTCAGAAAAGGTGTGAGGGTAATGATCAATTCAAGAAAAGTAAACAAAAGGTTCTAAAGAAAGAGTTCGACAATTTCAAGCATTATCCAAATGAAAATATTTCAAAGCTTATTACTAGGTTTTCACATTTACTGAGTGAAATGTCTCTAGTTGGCATCAAAAAGCAAGAAGCTGATTTGAAAGAGAAGTTACTGGAGGAATTACCTGAAAGATGGGAAAACTATGTAATGATGATTACTCATGATAAAGAATATTCAGGATTGTCATTCAATAATTTGATTGAGCAGATACAAGCAAGAGAAATGGAGTTGAATGTGAATAAATCCATGCCTGTACAAGTACAAATCCAGCTGCATATCGTGGTGAAAATGATTCTACCATATATGCTAAAAAGTCAAGCATTTTCAGTGAAGGTCCTACTACTGCGTTTCTTGCTGGAAAATCTAAGACTTATGGTTATTCTCCAGGTTGTACTTTTACAAGTCCAACTCAATCACCGAAGCCTACATTTTCTGACAAAGCATCTGATGATTTAGCTTCATTGCTATCTGCATTTATTTCACCATCTAGTGGTTCAATTTTTAGGAATATTGGAGAACCTGATCTATTTACAAATGACTTAGGTCAGTTGGAGATGATCATCTGAATGAGTTAGATTTACATTGGCAATTTTCTATGACTGTTGAAAAAAGGTAAGAGATTCGTCAAGAAGCATGGTAAACAATCTTTTCTTCCAGGAGGAAAACTTGGATTGGATAAATCCAAAGTTAAATGTTTCAAATGTTCCAGGATTGGTCATTTTGCTCGTGAATGTCAAAATTCAAAAGCGTCTGCATCCTCATCTTCAACAAAAGACATAATTAGAGGGCATTAACTGCAGTTTGCAATTCGGATAGTTCCATTTCTAGATCTGATCCTGCTACAGATTCTGTTTACAAAGCTATGGTTTATAATGCTGATCTAAAATAGTATGTTCCGTTGTATCCTGATGAATCTGCATTCTAGTCGAAGTTGTATGTAAGGATGTAACTGATTCAGGTTCAGAAACAAGTTCATGTGAAAGAGTAGTGGAAGATGTTACTGCAGAATTTACAAGAGAGCTAAAAGAGAAATGTGAAGCTTGTGCTGTTTCCAATGATAAATTTGAATCTTTATTAAAGGATAATGGTTTGATAACTAAAGAACTAAAAGTTGTGAAAGTTGCTTTAGAATGTTCACAACAAAGATGTGCTGATTTAGAAAAAGTCAATTTAGAGTTGGTGAAGGAAAAAGATAAGTGGGTTGCTGAATATGAGAAAGAAAAAGCTCCTCATCTTGATGCGGTTTAAGAGTTTGAGAATTTATTTGAAAAGAGCTACCCTGTCCAACAAAAGTATGAAAAAGAAAATGCAATTGCTGTTGAAGCTGCAGATAAAGTTTTGGAGCTTCAAGAAGAACTTTCAAAGCTTCGAGATGCAAATGTTCAGATAGATGAGAAGAATGAAATTTTAACAAAAGATGTTGCTTATTTCACTAAGAAGTGGGAGAAGGTTCATGCTGAGTTAATGGAGATATGTGATATAAAAAGGCAACTGAAGTCTGAATACAATGATCTATCTGATCAATTTATTGGTACTCAGAAAGAATTGTTGGATGCTTAAGTCAAGATATCTGAATTGAAAATTGAGATTCTTGATCTTCAAAAGCAAGTGAAGAATTCAGTTCTGTCTCCTACTTTACTGAATTACACTTACAATCAGGAGAAGAGTGACGGAAGTGTGAAAGAAGAGGAATTACATTCTGTTCCAGCTCTGGTGGTTATATTAAATCCTCCATCTGTGTTACTTGATCCAGGAGCTGAATCGCAAGATTATTCTAAATTTGCAACTCCGACAAAGAAGAAGAAAAACAAATCTGAGAAAACGGAGAAGAAATTGGGTGAAGCTTCAAAGTTTGTTTCATCTTCAAAAGTTTTGGAAGACGAAAAGATTTGTGAGAAAGTTGCTTCTGGTTCTTCATCTACCCATGAAGCTGAAAAAGCTTTGATTCAGAATAACAAATTGAGAGCTATTAAAGCTAAATTTACCAGCGAAACTAAAGGAAGAAAAGCTCCAGAGTCTTCTTCAAATTCTTCAAAAGTTCAGGGGTACAAGCATAAAGGTCTTGGGTATGATGTTAAGTAAGAATCAGTTCCTCGAACACAACAAGCAAAGAAAGTTGCTGGTTCAAATCTAAAGAACAAATCCAAACAACAGAAACAGAATGTCTTCACATCAAAGAATGATCTTTACTATTCTGGAGGTTCTTCTTATAGTTCTGGTTATTCTCCACGAAGTCCACCTCCAAGGTATGATTCTTCTGATGATTTCTTTGATTCGTTTGGTTCAGAAGATATTTTTGGTTATCATGATGTGTTCAGGCAGGATAAGAGAAGTTCAAAGAATTTCTTTGATAACAATCAAAATTTTGAAACAAATTTGGGTAGCAGTTCCCTTAATGTTTTTCAAAGAAAATGTTACGCATGTCGTAAACCGGGACATCTAGCTTCTCAGTGCCCTACGAATGCGAGCATTCACTCCTATGTAAACAAAACTGCTAAATTTGTGAATGAAAAAGGTCAAATATTTGATGAACCACAACCGTCAATGTTCAAATCAACCAGTAAGCCGTCTTGGGCAAAGACATAAGTTAATAATTTTGTGGGTTCATTGAAAAGTTTTTCCTCGCCCATGATATGGAAACCACGAGTTGTTTCCATGGAAAACAAAGATCATGTTGAAGCCACCGGGCTACCCGAGGCTGTTGACTCGGGCCGATCCCAAAACCACTAATGTTTTATCTAGTGTCTGCAGGTTTCTTCAAGAAGACCTATTATGCGTGTGTTGCTGGTAGTGAAGAACTTGCATAATTTAGTATTTCAACGTTTTATCACTCTCAAACAGTCTTTCAAAAGAAATTTTTTGCTAAACAATATGTTTTCAAAAACTGAAACTGAACCGTGTCAGTGTTTGGTCGATCAATTTTATTTCTTTTTCATAGTTTTACAAGTTGTAGTTGTACATATGTTTAGGGGGAGAAAAATTGACAAAAGCCAAAAATAGTGTCTTGTTTTTGTTAAAATGAAAAATCCAAAAATAGCGTTTTTTCATTTTAAGGGGAGAAAAAGGCAATGCAAAAGATTAAAAAAAATTGAAAAAGATCAAAATTGAGAAATTGATCATTGGGAAATGATGGTAAAAAGATCAAAATTGAGAAATTGATCATTGGGAAATGATGGTACATTGGCTGACGTTTCTGACTCATGGATAAAATAGATGAAAAAGCCATAAGACCATTAATCGATGTGTAAGATAGGCTCGGCAAATCAGAAAGTATTCAAATGTGATATACATTAAATCTGATGCTTGACCTAGTGGACAACATCTTGATGCGTATTTCAAGATATCAAGAAAAAGAACTATGAAAATAATATGAGAAGTCACTGTGTATACGTGTGTTCATTTTGCAAAGATTTAAACTAGTTTGATTTTCTTTATTTTCTCAAACGTTCGGACTTTGTCTGCGTGTCCACAAGACCGACCTGATTGTTGTTCGATTGAGGTTCTGCTTTATTTTTCTTGGTGTTTCGTATAACTCATCGGACTTTCTCTGCGTGTACGGGAGTACGTCTTCTTAGGACTATTCTTGATGTACAATGCAATTTCAGTAGTCATATTTAATTTCAGTTACTTTCATACAATATCTTAATTGAATTATATGTAATGATCAATAAATTCAGTTGGATTCTAGATATACACATGTCAAAATCCTAGCAACGAATCTATAATAAATTCTACCAATAAGAAAGATTTTCTATAGATAGTTGGACTGGAATTGGCGAACACTTAATACCAATATTATTCCTTATTTCTAGTAGCAATGCATCGCGAACCTATATATATATCATCTGCTAATACACAGCCAATTAATGTTTGGATAAAAATCCTGTCCGCCATCATTCCATTTCGAGGACTTACAGAAATACCTCGAACGGTGCCACAATCTGTTCGACGTACAACAATGTGTTGCACTACTTCAACAAGTCTGCGCGTGAGATATCCTGCATCTGATGTTCGAATAGCGGTATCCACAACTCCTTTACGGGCTCCGTAGCAAGAAATTATATATTCTGTTAAAGAAAGTCATTTGCGTAAATTGCTTTGAATGGGTAATTCAATCATTTGTCCTTGGGGATCCGACATTAATCCTCTCATACCTACTAATTGATGTACCTGAGATGCATTTCCTCTAGCTCCCGAAAAAGAGACCTGATTGTTGTTGGGTTATACAATTTCAACTTGTTTTATTTTCTTATTTTGTTAAATCCGAGGCCTTATCTGCGTATCGAAAGATCGACCTTAAGGTAGACGATTTAACGTTTATTTCTTTTTGCATGGAACACAGTTGACGATATCATGAATAAAAAAATAAATAATCGCTATATGTTAAATCACAAGTGAATTCACAAAGTGTGATAAGCTGATACATATCTGAATATGTCTGATTGTGTGGGGTACACTGGTCAAAGCAAATCTAATCAATACATTAACATGTCCAGATGTTATGAGTATGATTCTGCCAGAGTTTAAAGTTGGACAAATTATATCTGCAATCAACATGGCTTATGAGCTATAATAATTGAAATTGAAGTGTAGTTCAGCACGTTGTGACCAATATGATCCCAGATAATGATCTTTCTCAAATAAAAAATAGAGTGTGATTCAGTATTGCATTTATGTTTCTATTTAGGAAAAATGCAAAAGATTTTAGGTGTGTTTTGATCTAAAGTTTTAAAAGTCAAAGAGATTTTATTTCTTAATTGTTTTCGATCGATCGACACTTGATACACAAACAAAATTTTCAAAATCAATATCTTGGATTCTCAAAAGATAAGTTTTGCACCAAGATTAAATTAATTTTTGATAATTCAAAAGAAAAAACTGCACTTTTGTCTTCTAAAGTTGCAGGTTCTATGTGTCAAGACTCAAGCATGGTGAAAAGGGAGTTTGTTATATCTGTTCACAAGTGGATCTTGAAGTTCAAAGATTGTTCAAGTTTTGATCCAGCCATGCTAGCTCTATTTCTGACAAGATTTCAAGTTCAAGATCGGATGTAGTAATGTTGAAGATTGAAGACTAGGGATTTAGTTAGAATAATTACACTACATGTTAAGGGGGGGTTTGTTAGAGCATATTCCTATGCTGCGTTGTGTCTCGTGTATTGTATATAAGGAATGAGCATGAGAGTGAGTCTTGCTGGCAGCGTATCAGGCTCCATACTAGTTGGTACGGACCAGCGTACCTGATGGTACGTTGGGTGGTACGCTAGCCAGAGTAAGTCACCTATAAATAGGTAGCTTGTGTAGAGAGCATTAGAACTTCTGGTCATTTATCTTATATTCTGTGTGTGATACTGTGTGTATGCTCTCAAGCTTTATCAATACAAATCTCATTTGTACTTACGTTTGATCTCGTCTCTATCTCGTTATCACTTGATTAGCAAACGATCAGTCGCACCACGACTTTACATCGGTTGGCGAAGAACGGGTATAACTCATCAGAATCTATAAAAAAGATTTCTGGAAAACAAGCTGATTTGGATTTTAAATCACAAATCGTTGAAGATTGTGGTATTCAAGCTTCAAAACACCAAAATTTGAAGAAAATTAAGTTGAAGCAAGTTAAGAAGGATGTTTTCAAGGCTGAAAAGTTCAACCTGAGAGGTTTTACAAACTCAAGGGCTTGGAACAAATATTCTCTGACAAACAACTTCCACTTGACTGCGTGGATGCTCATAAAATATCTGAAGTTTTTTTAAAGATGTTATTCAAAAGATGAAAGAGCGTGTAGCGGTGGATCGTGTCAAATCAAGCCATTTACGTAAGTGAAACAAACAATAACGAGGTAAATAAACTCAATCTTTCATTCAACAAACCAAGGACATGTTACATAAAGACTCAGAGTAAAACTGGAAAACACTTTAGGTTTCACACACTTAATCACAACTCGTTACAAAATTCTAGCCCAAAACTACTATATATAAGTACCTGATCACCCGAACTGGACATTGTCCGAACTGGCAGTTCGGGTGCCAGTTCGTCCGCAGTTCGGGTGCAGTTCGGCTAGTCTAGGGTTTTCTTCATAAACTTTGATTCTTCTGTAATCTTTTGCTTGATCCAGTATCTTGTTATATTATGCATCAACAACCCCCCCCCCCCCCCTTAGCAAATGCTGGTCAGTCCTCCATCCCAGTCCATGTCTTCTAGTGATTATGCCCGACATAGATATTGAATGCAAAACAAATCAGGATCACCCTTTGGAATTACAGAGCCTGATCCATATAGTCAGGATGGAACAAGATCTGATTATGGTACATGTGACGCCCACTCCTAGACTTGGCACCAGGAGGGGTCACGTATCGGATTTACTCATGAACACAAGGTATCAACTGAGATATTAAGCAGCGGAAATTAAAAACTTTTATTTATATAAGCCAAGTACTACAGTAAGAGAGATATTGTACATAATTATAAAACTAATTATAATAACGAAAACTATAACTAAGCCAGCTTGCCAGAAATCCTTCCTTGATAGATTTCCCGATTATCCCTGCAGAACCTAGCATACATACTCTTAAAAAGTTAGCTTTCACTGGTGAGTTCTACCGTTTAGTTCTGAAACTATTTTAAGTATTTACCTGGTTTTCACAACACACATATATATATCCCATTTAAATCCTATTACTATGATGATATTTCACACTATCTTAACAGTGACCCTAGGCTTAACTTCTAGGTCACTATATTTATCCGACGATCGTAACCGTGACCCTATGCTTTAACTTCGAGGTCACTATATTTATCCGACGACCGTAACCGTGACCCTATGCTTAACTTCTAGGTCACTATATTTAACTGACTCTTCTATTATCAGAAGACCTGCCACTGCATTCTCTAGGGCACCCCATTGGAGAAGCAGCACCGTTCGTACACGGTACTCTAGGGCACCCCCCATTAGAGCAGCAGCGACTCCTCATTCCTACCAGCGACCCTAGGCTTATCATCTGGGTCACCGAATCTTCCTATGAGAAAACCTGACACTACATTCTCTAGGGACCCCCCATTGGTGAAGCAGCGCCGTCCGTACACGGTACTCTGGGGCACCCCCACTGGAGCAACAACGATTCCTCAACTCTAACCACCAACTTTATACTTAACTCTATTAGGTCTTTGTCTCGTCTTAATGACTTAATCTCTGATCATGTATACTACCTAACCCTAGTTAAATAACGAGATGCTTTAGGTTTCTTATTAAACAGTAATAAGGCATTCATATACTGTAACAAATGGATATCCCCCAATTTACCGTTAGTGTATGTATACAAGATGTACCTGCGGCGTATCCTCCACACTTCCAATATACCGGGTAACTTATATTACTAGGTATATATATAGGATGTACCAGCGGCGTATCCACCACATATTAATACAAGCAAATGCATCACCTGTTCTCATATAATCATACATATTTACTAAACGTTTACTAACAACTTCCTCATCACCTGGCTACCTAATTTCAAACCAAGTATATACACATCAAATATTTAATCAACATAATTGCATAACACGTATAAGCAATTTAGCAACAATTCCATCATATAACACGTATATATCAAGTCACAATTATCTTGAATATATTTTCACAAATATTGTATGTATACCAGCCCGAAAACATTTAAAACATTAAAACATTTAAAAGTGGGCTTGTAGAAACTCACCTTATATCTTTAATTGGTTATTCAGATAGAAACTCTGTCATGGTCCACAATTAACCTAATCGCGTATCGAATCGCATTAATGCAAGGTCATTATAAACAATAGCTATGTTTATTTATATCTGATTATCTTAATAACTTTTTATTAGGGTTTATCTCTTTTAAGGCAAAATGACCAAAATGTCCTTATAGGCATAATAACATTTTTATTGATTATATGAAGATGCGCATTCCTATAAGTAGACGCTCACTCCGAGATCGCCCAGTGAGGTATGCCGACTCCCAGATGGGATTTATGCGACACCCCCACTTTGCCAGAAACCCCAGAATACAGGCGCCTACTCTTCCGGTTCGGACGAACTTCTAAATATCCGATTAACTCGGTATATTTAATACTTTATTATTTATCAAATTTAAAATCATATATACTTATTATATAAATAAACATGTTATAAGACCAAAAGTCAAGTCCCCATACCCTCCGGATTATTTTATATTAATTATCTATATTTAGAAACCCTAATTTCACGTATTTCTTGTTTTATTATCAAAACTCATTTTCTTTTCAAACCAACTTAGGGTATTATCCATTATAGTATTTTATAATATCTTTTAAAATATTAAAGCTTAATTCAACACCGTTTACTCAATTTGGACAGAACAACGTTATGAAAACCCTAATTTTGACCCGTTAACAAAACCATTACCAAAAATTTTCCAATTTTGAAATAAACTTAGAGCTTTCTTAGAATACATTATTTTATGATTACCTACAAAAATTCAGACCCTAATTCCAACCCGATCATCCAATTTTATCAAAACAAGCTCAAGAATCCTTATATTTACATAATTTTAGAAACCATACTTAGACATAATATTATCAAAAACTTAAAGAGGTTATTGTTAAGCATACCAAATAAGGCTTGTCTGCAGAATTTCAGCTCCTAGTTCATCACCGTTTGTGCGTATTACTCTAACGATGTTTCTGGTTTGTTTAAGGGTTTTCGGGTTGTGTTTTATGAAATTAGCGAGTTGTTATGGCCGATTTTAGCCTCTATTTATACCCAACGAGGTCGTAGGATGTTCCTCCAGGTGTTATGATGACTGGTTGCTCTGAAATCGACAAGAATTCACGAAATCTTGGGCTGCAAGTCGAGTGTCGTGGCCAAAGTATGGCCTGCTGATTTCTGCTCCTCCAGGCGTATCACGCCATTCCCCACATCCCTCGGGCAATACGCGAGACAAGGTATGTCCGGCCAGGTTTCATTCTTTTACATGTTTAGTCCTTGTAGTTCTATTTAGTGCATTCTAGTCCCCTGAACTTCTAACCTTTTATCATTTTATGTACCAAAACATTATGGGACATTTCTAACATTTTCTAAGGTTTCTAAGGCTCGGGATTCATACGATAATATAGATATACTTATATATACTTATTTATTTATTTTAGATAAATTACTTTTTAGCCCCTTAACAGTATAATACTTATCATTTCATGTTATAGATCATATTAGGGTATACTTTTAATAACTTCCAAGCCTTTGGATACTTATAATGATAATTATAAGCATGTATTTTGCCCGAATACACACATTTTATGAATATTTCACCGTGTTATATTTTGGATACGTATTCACTATGTATTTCTCTATTTGGATTATCATCTACTTTATTTCACATGTATTCACGTATAAACACATATAACACGATCTTTTAAACACTACTCATATAACCATGTCTTTCTAATATATATATAATTATATATATAGTCACATATTTACCGCTTTATGTAAATTTTGGGATGTTACAGTACAAATCATCTATGTCAGCCTTGGATAAGTTGATCAACCACATCGAGTCAGACACCTTCATAACTCTATTATTATACTCTAGCACAATCACAGCTTCACCTGTCTTTTCATTGTAGTACCACCACTTCAAGTTCTTGATAAAATCCAACTCCATATTCATCAATGGAATTTTCTTCATCACATTAGGCTTCTTCTTGAAAGTTAGCACTATCAGCTTCTTCCCAGTTTTCTGATGTATCTTTGTCGGATGTTCACGCCTTTTTGTTCTTTAAGGCTTCAAATATTAAAACCCATTATTACACTCTTTCTCCACCTGATGCTTGAAGTATAAACCCCTCCAATCATCTCCATAGTTACAGAAAGGTTTTCTTGTAAGCTCCTGAACATCCCAAACTGGTAAAGAACTAAAGTCTGTTGCATACTTGAAGTACTAAATACCATGCTGGCGTTTAATCCCATAAGACTTCGGACTTGCTGCATACATCTAGCTAATTAGTTCACCTGACACCTGACCTATGAACCTCACATGCCTTCTCTGTTTGATCGGTTTTGGAGGTGGAACATAGTTGGCATGAAATGTCTTCATGTAATCGTTGTAAACCCATCATTGTTTATGTTCCTTAACCTCTTTGGCAATCTGGTTTTCAGGTTTTTCAGTTTCTTTTCTTTTTAGCTTTACCTCAGCCTCATCACCATTTTCCTTTGGAAATACCTCAAAGTGATCATCAGCTGAGTTGTTGTTGTTGAAATTAGAATACAGATCAGGATACTCCTCCTTAGTTATGTCTTCAACCTCAACCTCCTTATCAAAGATATCATCTTCAGTTTCTGATTCTGATGACTCATATATTTCCGGTTCAGCTTCGGCGCTTTCTTCATCTCCTCGTCGTTTAAATCGAAGATCCCTTGAATTTGAGCTTGGTTGAGTTTACAGACAAACTCACCATCTTCAAGTATTGTACCGATCTCGTGTATACTTTTCGCAGCTTGATTCGACGTGACTGATGTAATTGGTATTGCATCCCTGGAATCAGACTCCCCCTGGGCTGCAGAAGTACCAGCACCTGAGCTAGAAGCTCTAGTTAGGCCTGGACCTCCACCAGTGTTACCTTCCGGGTCGTCATTCTCAAGTTTATCATTCAAGTATAGCAGCACATGATCTTTACATCCTGAACCAGATCCAATCTCCCCCCTGAGCAGTAAATTTCTCAAGTAGAAATTTCATCTGCTCATTGATCTTTGCAATTTGGGTATCTTGATTCATATTGGTCGTTTTCAATCGTGTAATCTCTTGAGGTTTGGCCGCTTCCCCACTTTTCAGTTGAAGATAATCTCTATGTAATTCAACAATCTGTTGTGATTGAGATTCATCTATCGCCTTCAACTCTACAATCAATTGTGATTTCTTCTCATCCTTCCCCTTTGGCACTTCAATCACTTGTGATTTTCAGCATCTTTATCCTTCAGCTCTTCAATCCAAAATAGCAGTGTTGAGTAAATCCATCTAAGAAAAGGATATTGATCCTTGAGAAACACTAAAATTAACATCTGGTGTGGAAGGAGTTTATGTTATTACAGTGTCAGTTGAGAATTTTGGAGTAGATATTGTTCCCATTGGCTGTTGAACATATTGAGCACCAACACTTGCTGAAGGTGTTGTGCTGGCTATTGTAGACTTTGACAATCCGAAAATACCCAACTGACCCAACTCTGTGAATATAGTAGCTTGTGCTGTAAAGTAATTGGAGTTGAAGTAGTCCCAGGCATAGACATATCTGGACCAACTGATGAAGATCCACCGAGACGTCGTTGTAATATTAAGTCTGAACTTCTTAACATCTTACAACCTCGACCACTAGCAGCAATTAACTTCTTCCTTTTTGATGGTGTCAATGAAGACGGGGAAGTTGTCAGTTTCTTACCCTTGTCTTGTACGACATCAGCATCTGGGTTATAATCTTCATCAGATTTAGATGAGGCTTTATCTTCATACACACGACCCATGTATCACTAAACTCATCATCATCAGACTCTTCTTCATCTATCAGGGTGTTTACTGTAGGTGTCTCAGTCACATCGACAGTAGCTTGGACTTTAGGTGCTGAGATAGTAGGTTCTGTGACAGTAGGTTCAGTTGCAACCAGTTCAGATACAACTGGTGTAGATACTGTAGGTTCTGACACTACAGGAGGTGTTTGTGTCTGTTGTCTCGGTCATTTAACTTTCTGTTGTTGTGGTTCTTGGTTTTTTTCTCGATCCATCTATAATCAAGTTCATCAGACGAACTCCCTTCCTCATGATGAGGTGCACCTTCAGCAGGTGCAATATAATTGACATTTCCAAGATGACCAATTAATCTCTTCAACTTTGGGTAATCTTCTGGTTTCTTCTTCTGATACGTTGTCAAAGTACCAACACTGGTCTCACTCATATGTTTCAAATTCATCTTCTGATCTTCATTCTTAACCAAAGTCGGATATAGATCATTTAAGATCATCTGAGTGAACCTCGGGTACAACAATGCTTTCTTGTGCCTTTGAGTCAGATTGTCTCTCATGTAATAGAAGATCAACCCGACACAATTTTATGGACGGTTAAGGATTAAAGCATTCATCAATGACGACATCTTCGGACCAATTTCATCATGACCCGCAATTCTGTTTCCCAAACTGTGTAGTAGAACGTGTATCAGGAACTTGTAGGGAACACAGAACTCAGACTCGTAAATCCAGTCTTTGCTTGGATCTTCAGCATACCATAGTCTTTTCAATAATGCCACATTATCTTCTTGATCAAATTCCAACGGTACTGTTGTAGTATCATTAGTAAGCTTCAGTACCCTTCTGACATCCTCTTCAGTAAATTCGACCGTTCTATTCTGAACCGTAGCAGATATTATGATCGGGCCATCGGTTATTGTTCCAGCAGTGGTCAAGAACTCGGTGAGAATGTCACGATGCGCATCACACTCGTGTGTAATAGCATAGTGAATCCTTGAAGGCCGTAATCGAATATCCCGGTACCACCGAACTTGGAATTCTTCGTTTTGGCAACGCTTAGATGAGCACAAATATTATATTTCTCACCAACTTTTAGATCGTTCGCCATTCTGAAATCACATAAAATGAAAAGTTCGTTAAATTCAATGTGATTAACAAAAATGTTCACCAAATTCGTCAATTATTAATCTTTCGCGTAAACAATCGACTTTTTGTTCAAAAACCAATTTTACACGAACTGGATCCGAACTGGATTATGACATCCCAACCACATCCGAATTGACTTTGGTCAAACGAACTCGATCCGAACTGGATTCAGTCAACAGACAACATTGAATTTGGTCAACGTCCGAACTGCTTGGTCAACTTTGTCCGGACTCAAACGAACTAGATCCGAACACCCAGTTCGGCTGACGAACTCGCAGTTCAACTCTGTGCGTCATCGAAAGGTTTAATCGATCAATAATCCAAACCAGACAGAATCCAACAAAACCATTCTACACCTAGACGTCGTTTGTCAAGGTGAATCCATTGATACAAGTTTTATCACCTAAAACCAACTCTAAGTGGATTAATTTTTAGATCTAGAAACTGAAAACAACTGACAATGTTTTTAACCAGATTTGACCACTTTTTATGGATAAAAATCACAACAGAACACACCCTTATAC
>JBCNJP010002083.1:0-19613 GCA_039602395.1 Deinandra increscens subsp. villosa | reverse complement strand
AATACTTGGGGTTTTTGCCGGAATTTTATGGGAAGAGGACGGAGGAGCCTTACCTTCAAATAAAATCGTTTGAATCTACTTGCAGCACAATCGGCGTAACAGGTTTCACAACTGACGATGTTAAACTGATGATGTTCTCTTTTACACTCAAGGATCGCGCCCGCCGGTGGTTTGATAGTTTACCCGCCGCAAGCATCCATACATGGGCGGAGTTGCAAGAAGCGTTCTTGGATGAGTATTATCCAATGAGCAAGACCAGTGAGGGCAGAGCAGCCATCCGAGGCTTTCAACAATCATCAGGGGAGCCTTTTCATGAAGCTTTTACTAGATTTAAAGAACTTTTACGAAAATGTCCTCATCATGGTTTTGAAATGTGGGATCTAATTCATTGTTTTTATGATGGTTTATTGCAGGATGATGCTCGGGATTTACTTTCGATAAGCAATGGAACGTTTCTCACAAATCCGGAAGCAGATGATTGGGCTCACCTGGAGCGTTTGTCTACAACATCAAGGAGACATGCCCAATCCGCTAGAAGACCAAAAGCAGCACTAAAAGCAGTGGATTACGGTGTGGAAGAGAAGTATGAGAGCTTGGAGAAGAAGTGTGCCTTATTGGAGAAACAATTAACACAACTCAGTGTCGGTGGTGGTAGTGAAGAAGCGAAGGCAGCATCATCATTTGTCGTTTGCGCAACATGCAGCGAGTTGGGACACTATGCGAATCAGTGTCCTACTTTGGGTAGCGGGCAGGAGGATGTGAGCTATGTTCAAGGGAAACCATTCGATTTCAACTCCAACACATATCATCCGAACATGCGAAATCATCCAAACTTCAGGTATGGTAATGCGAACAATCAATTGAATCCTGACTTTCAAGGTTCTTATGTGCAGGGTGGAGGACAGCAATACCAGCAGTCCCAGAATCGTCAAGGAAACAACTCGGGAGGCTACCAACGGAATAACTACAATCAAGGTGGGAATCAGCAACAACGCAATTATCAGCAGAACCAACCGAAGCAAGATGATGGCCTTGGAGCACAATTGACGAGCATTATGGAGTCACTCAAGGGTTTAGAGAGGAAGTTCGAAATTCAAGAGAAAAATCATGAAGCTTTGGCCAAGCAAGTGGGTCAATTGGCGGCCGAGTCAGCAAAACGAGAAGCGGGGAAGTTGCCGAGTGATACCACCATCAACCCGCAGCATCAGGCATCCACATCAAAGAACACAAGACATGTGCCGATCAACAAGGTAACAACATTGCGGTCAGGTAAGTTAGTAGATAATAAGGTGGGGACACCTCAAACACAGGTTGATGGGGTGGTTGAGGATTGGGTAAGTGATGATGAAGAGGAAATTGTTCAGAATGAAAAACCGGTCGAAAACAAACCTGTTAGCCCTAAGAGTCAAAAACGTGTCACTTTTCAAGAGTCAAAAAATAGGGTAATGGGTGAGAATCAAAAAGAATCAAAGGAAGAGGGTGTGGAGGTTAATACCATCCCTTTTCCTAAAGCATTAATCGAACCGGGAAAACAAAAAGAGTTGGGAAAAAGGGGGCCGCACCAAGAGGAAATGTGGGATGTGTTTAAGCAAGTTAAAATTAATTTACCCCTCTTGGATGCAATTAAACAAATTCCGGCCTATGCAAAGTACCTGAAAGAATTGTGCACTCAAAAACGTAATTACAAAATTCCAAAACGACTTGATGCAAATTCAGAAGTGAGTGCCATTATTTCAGGTATTTTGCCTCAGAAGTTGCAAGATCCAGGGGCACCAATGATTTCTATTCAAGTTGGTGATTTTCAGATGACTCGTGCCCTGTTGGATCTGGGAGCCAGTGTCAGTATACTACCGGGGAGCTTGTACGATCAGTACGATTTCGGACCATTGAAAAAAGCCAACACTACGGTGATTTTGGCTGACTTGACCCCAAAGCTACCCCGGGGAGTATTAACGGATGTCATTGTCAAGGTTGATGAGTTTTTCTATCCTGTCGACTTTTTGGTTTTAGATTATGTGTCAGTCGAAAAGGATTCTCAACCAACGGTAATTTTGGGTCGGCCATTTTTAGCCACAAGCCATGCACAAATTGATTGTAAACTGGGCACCGTTGACATGACATTCGGTAATCGAAAGATAAGATTGAGTATGTTTGGAAATGTAACTGACCTTCGGGAGGACGACGAATGCTTTCGAGCGGACGTTGTCGATGGAACTGTCTATCCTTATTTTGCTTGCAATGAGGAAGATGGAACCACCGAGGAGTGTGCTGTTTTTGGCAGGGAACATGCAGGTATAGTGAAGGAGCTGGAGGAAGAGGAAGAGAGGAAGGAGCTGCTAGCTGTGCAGGAGCGAAGACCGCCGTGGTCTTACCATGTGGAGAGTTTGCCGGATCACATCGATTCAAAATTGAAACCATCACTCGAATCACCTCCGAATTTAGAATTAAAAGAATTGCCAAAACATTTGAAATATGCTTTTATTGGTGATAATAACACACTTCCGGTTATCATTGCTGCAGGTTTATCTGAGAAGCAGGAAAGTGCATTGATGAAGGTGTTAGCTGAGAGGAGAGCAGCGATAGGATGGACGATCGCTGATTTGAAGGGCATTAGTCCCTCCATTGTGATGCACAAGATAATCACCGAAGAGGGAGCAAAACCGGCGAGAGATGCACAGAGGAGATTGAACCCCAACATGCGGGAAGTTGTCAAGAAGGAGGTTCTGAAGTGGTTGGATGCGGGCATCATATACCCAATTTCAGATAGTGCATGGGTGAGTCCAACACAAACGGTCCCGAAGAAAGCAGGTATTCAGATCATCAGAAACGAGAAAGGTGAGGAAATAGCCACCCGGCCGGTAACCGGGTGGCGAATTTGCATTGATTATAGGAAACTGAACACCGCAACCTCTAAGGACCATTTTCCGTTACCTTTTATTGATCAAATCATTGAGAAATTGTCTGGTCAGGAATTTTATTGTTTTCTAGACGGTTACTCGGGGTACAACCAAATTGCCATTCACCCCGAGGACCAACAAAAGACCACCTTCACCTGCCCTTATGGTACTTTTGCTTTTAGGAGAATGCCATTCGGGCTGTGCAATGCCCCGGCCACCTTTCAAAGATGTATGATGGCAATTTTTTCAGACATGGTCGGGGATTCTTTGGAAATATTTATGGACGATTTCTCCATTTTTGGCACATCTTTTGAAACTTGCTTAGATCAATTGACTAAAGTTTTGGATAGATGCATTGAAACTAATTTGGTTTTGAGTTGGGAAAAGAGTCACTTTATGGTCAGAGAGGGTATTGTTTTGGGCCATGTTGTGTCGAGTCGGGGGATGGAAGTGGACCGGGCAAAAATCAAAGTTATCTCAACTTTGCCACCCCCGACCAACGTTAAGGGCATAAGGGCTTTTCTGGGGCACGCCGGTTTCTATAGGAGGTTTATCAAAGATTTCAGTAAAATTACAAAACCTCTTTGCAAATTGTTGCTTAAAGATGAACCATTTGATTTTAATGATGAGTGTCTAACTGCTTTTAACACTTTGAAAAATAATTTGATTGAAGCACCAATTTTGCAAGCACCCGATTGGTCGCGTCCTTTTGAAATAATGTGTGATGCGAGTGACTTTGCGGTCGGGGCTGTTTTGGGTCAACGGGTAGACAAGAAACCGGTGGTAATTTATTATGCAAGTAAAACTCTAGATGGGGCACAATTGAATTACACTACTACTGAAAAAGAGTTGCTTGCAGTTGTTTTTGCTCTTGACAAATTCAGGTCTTACATTTGGGGGAGCAAGGTGATTGTGTATTCAGACCACAGCGCAGTCAGATACTTGATGGAGAAGAAGGATGCTAAACCGAGGCTGATTCGGTGGATTCTGTTGTTGCAAGAATTCAATTTGGAGATCCGTGACAAGAAAGGAACAGAGAACGTGGTGGCAGACCACTTGTCTCGACTGCCACACATTGAAGATGGAGACAGCATGGGGATCAATGAAACATTCCCCGATGAGCATTTACTTTCTGTTTCGACTTTACCTTGGTATGCTCACATTGTTAATTTCTTGGCTGCAGGTACATTACCAGATCATTGGACATCTAAGCAGAAGATGCAGTTTAAGGCTCAGGTGAGACACTATGTATGGGACGAGCCAGATTTGTTCAAGATAGGTCCCGATCAGATAATTCGGAGATGTGTGCCAAGTGAAGAAGTGTCGAGTGTTCTGAGTTTGTTGCACGAATCAGCGTGTGGAGGACACTTCAGTGGTCAGAAAACGGGTCGCCGGGTATTATCATCAGGATTATATTGGCCAACGGTTTTCAAGGATGCACATGAGTTTGCAAAGGCTTGTAATAGGTGTCAGCAGATGGGAAGTATCTCAAAGCGCAATGAAATGCCCATGCAACCGATTTTGGTAGTAGATTTGTTTGATGTTTGGGGGATCGATTTCATGGGTCCATTCCCGAATTCCCATGGGTTTGTTTATATTCTGGTAGCTGTTGATTATGTATCGAAGTGGGTGGAAGCAATCGCAACCAAGACCAACGACAGCAAGGTGGTATGTAAGTTTGTTCAGTCCAATATTTTTGTGAGGTTTGGAGTCCCCCGGGTAATTATCAGTGATGGGGGATCACATTTTAAGAATTTTTGGTTTAGCAAACTTTTGAAGAGGTATGGCGTGGACCACAGAATTGCAACACCTTATCACCCGCAAACGAGCGGGCAAGTTGAAGTTTCCAACAGGCAGGTCAAAGAGATTTTACAGAAAACAGTGCGACCCGACCGAAAGGATTGGGCAATTAAGTTGGATGATGCTTTATGGGCGTATCGCACCGCATACAAGACGCCTATTGGAATGACCCCGTATCGGTTGGTTTACGGTAAGGGATGTCATCTACCGGTGGAGATTGCTCATCGAGCATATTGGGCGACGAAGGAGTTGAATGTGGATTATGATGAAGCGGGAAGACAAAGGAAGTTAGATTTGTGTGAATTAGAGGAGTTGCGAGCTGAAGCGTATGATTCTGCATCGGCCTACAAAGAAAGAATGAAGAAGTATCATGACGCAAAGTTGAGGTTGACGGAGTTCAAGCCGGGACAGAAAGTTTGGTTATATAACTCGCGATTGAAGTTGTTTCCGGGCAAGTTGAAGAGTAAATGGACAGGTCCATACGTGGTAGTTAGAGTGGGAGAGTATGGTAATGTGGAGATTGAAGATCTTGACGATCATTTGAGGCAAGTTGTGAACGGACATCGATTGAAGCCTTATGTGGATTCCGCAGATATTCATGGGAACGTGGACAAGGATGATTACTTTCTAGCTCCACCATACACACACCCGGGATTCGAAAAAGCTTGAAGAGTCGTACTGTCTGGCTGAAGACGTTAAACTTAGCGCTAAACGGGAGGCAACCCGGGTTTTGCGTTTCATTTTGATGTTTTCCTTTATTTTTCTTTGTTTCTTGTTCTTGTTTTAATTAGTTGAAATTTCAGAGACTCGAGAGGCATGGAGAAGCTGGTACAGAGACATTCCAGGTATGTCCAGGTTAGAATTATAAGAAATCAAAGGGTCGGTGGTGGTACGAGAAAGAACATGCAAAGAGTGGTCAAGTATTTTAAAAATTGGCAAAATTGTCTGCCACTGTAGCTCAGGTCGTGGCGCGAGGGTTGAGCATTTCTCCTCGCGACACGATGCGTGTCTGGATCGATTAGGGCTTCTTAAATTGGGGATCGTGGCGCGACGCTGGCAGACATAGAGTCTCGCGCCACGACGCGTGTGGAGAATTTGAAAAAAATATATATATATCTCTTATACGGTTTTTCGGTCATTTTGACCGAATCTCTCCACCACTCTCCGCCATCTCCCCACCACTCACCACCGCGCCTTCACCGTTAACCACCACCGCCGCGACCATCACTACCGTTCACCACCGCCGCGACCATCACTACCCAACACCACCGAACCACCGTCGCAAACCACACCATCGCACCACCACAGCCATCCGCACTGCGACCACCGATCACCGCGACCACCGCCATCACAGTGTTTTTCAGTTTTACGGCTCCAGGTACGATTCTCCCTCTCGAGTATAATTTTTCCCGGTATTTAGGTAGTTTAGGTTAATTTTCGTTATGGTTTGTTATCGTAGTGTAAAATAGCGAATCCCGGGCATAATCGAGTATAGGAATTGAACGATATGTGATTGTTTTGCTCGGGAACACCGATATTCGGTGTTAATTTGGTCGACGAGGGCTCGGAGATAAGCGGTTTTTATTTTTGCCCGTTGTATTAGGGATCGTGTCGCGAGCCCCTGCTAGCGAACCTCGCGCCACGATCCCGTTTTAAATTAGGGTTTCCAGATTATGGCGTCGTGCGCGAGGGCTGAGGCTTCCTCGCGCCACGATGCGGGTGAAATTAGGGTTTTGCCAGATTATTTAGGCGTCGTGTCGCGAGGGCTGAGGCTTCCTCCTCGCGCCACGATGGGAATCCTGTTTTGAAGTAATTTGATTGTTTATTGAATTTTGGGACACAATCTGCTGTTATTATTATTCTATGTTCCTAATAGTTGTTTTGCAGAGATGGCTGAGCGTCAGCCAGGTCGGGGGGCACGAGGGCCGCCTAAGCGGCCACGCGGAGAGCCGAGTGATCCGGTATTCGTCCAGAGGCGAGCCAGGACGATCGACTATCGTCAGGAGGAGGTTCTTCCGGATCACACTGTTGATCCCATTCCGGAGGACCAGAGAGTGCTAGGAGAGCACACGCTGCTTCAGTTTGCTGAGGGGACGCCCGAGTACGTGCAGTGCGAGAGATTGTTAGATATGGAGTTGCTGCAGTGTAGGACATTCGATTGGGGGCTGTTAGACACGTTAGGAGGTAGGCAGAGGATTGAGGGCTGGTTGACGCCGAGATGGAGGCAGGTTTTGGCATGTGCTGATAGATCATATAGGGAGCTGACATTAGAGTTTCATTCTACTTTTCGTTTGGAGTCTGGACGTTTTTCTGAGCCGTACGCGGTATCATTTTCACTTGGGAGGCAGATGTTCGAGATGAGTATTCAGCAGTTCGCTGTGGCTACGGGGTTTTACACTCAGGCTGAGGTGGAGTTGCCAGCCTTCGAGTCTGCGCCGCGGGGTTATTTTCAGAGACCCCATCCCCAGGGCATTACTGATGGACAGATTGCTTCGTTCTGGAGGACGATTGCGGATTGTGACTATGCTGCGTCTGTTCCAGCATCGTTTATTCGAGATCCTGTCATTCGCTATCTACACAGGATTATTGCATGCACACTTGTCGGACGTAAGTCCGGGGCCGACAAGTGTAATCGGTTGGATCTGGTTTGTATGCGGGCGATTATGGGGCCACACGACCTCAACTTGGCATATGTGATATTACTATCTTTTCAGAGGATTCGTCGTGGAGGTGTTACTTCGAGGATGGATATGGGCCCGTATGTTACGAGGATAGCTCATCACTTGGGGGTGTTTCAGAGATATCATGAGACACATCTTACTAGGGGACCGAGGACGATTACCTTTGGGTTGACTGATTTGAGGGCAGCGGGTATGGTATCATTGCAGGATCCTCCGGCGTGGGTGCCGATGAGGGAGGGTTTTGTGGCGCATCCTCCGGCGGGTACTGAGGCCGCGGAGGCGATGCAGAGGGCCGTTCCACCACACAGACAGCGTGTTACGTTTAGTGTGGAGCGCCCTCATCCGACACATGCGAGGAGAGAGCCGAGGCCTGAGCCGATGACGCTATTGGTATTGAGGGATCAGCTGATGGATCATATTGATCAGCGGATTGATGAGAGGTTTGATAGGTTAGAGGGGATGTTGAGATTACAGATGATACATCAGGGGATTGAGATTCCAGAGATATACAGAGAGCGGGTGAGAGATGAGGCTGATACTGGGGTTGGTGCTAGTGGTTCGGGAGATGCAGGTACTGATGCTGGTTTTGTTGAGACTGGAGATGGTGCTGGTAGTTCTGGGACGCGAGATGAGGAGATGCCAGTTGCTGGAGATGAGGAGGCGGATTAGAGATTGCAGGCACATCACCCGATCGGTTTACTTTCTATCCTTGTACTTTTCTTTTGGTTATTTTGTTTTCATGATATTGGTCTGTACTTAATATTATATTATATACTGGGGGTCATGTACGGGATAATCGGTTGGGGTGGTTGTGATTATTTTTGTTGATATATATGATGATATGATGGATTTGTCTGTGATGATTAGAATATGTGATAGTGATCAGAATGTTATAGTTGCTTTGTTGGAATGCGTTGAGCCACGGCACTTTCGGAATGGAGTTTGTGTTGGCACGACTTTTGAGGAGCTTTCATGGAATTATCTCAGGGGAGTCTGTTCCAACTTTTGTTTTATTTTTTATTCTACTTTCTTTTAATTTTTCTCTTATCGTTCGTGTCTGTATATTAGTTTGTGCGTGTTCTTCTATCACATTGAGGACAATGTTGATCTTAAGTGTGGGGAGGGGGACAGGACGTCAGTTTTTACATTTTTAGGTAGTTTTGTGTTATTTTGAAAAAAAAAACATATAAAAAATCCAAAAAGATTTTTCATTTTTAGTTAGTTTATTTGTAGTGTTTTAAAAAAAAATTTGAAAAATGTCTTTGGAATTACTTGCAAAACACGGAAAATGATAGTACAATTGGGAGTCGATTTTCAGAATAAAAATAAGAAAGAAATGGGAAAAGTGGTAGGAAAGGAATGAATGGAAAACGTATCTGATTTGTGATGTGTCGGTAGGCCCAGCTGACCTAGTAAAGCTTAATTATCCCATTGTGCTTGTTCCTGTATAAATATGTAATTAAACTAATCTGCTAGTGGGTTCTCATTTTAGGGGTGATAGGGAGATCGAAACTGATGATTAGGAGGAAAGAGACCTTTTTGAATTAGAGACTTATATATCCTCAGAATAACCTGGCACGTTATGATCTTTTTGCGAAAGCAAATCCGAGAAATAACGGCGCCCCATCTTTCCATCTTTGAGCATATTAGGTAATAAACTGGTTAATGAATTAGAGTGAAGGGACAAAATACTCATGTACGAACTAAGGATAGTATCCCGTGGTAAGTGCCTCTGATGATGTTCCGGATCTCGCGGGCAAAATACTCACGTATGATCTCGGGGGTAAGACCTTGTGAGAGAATGCCTCTGATGATGTCCGTTGGTAATAATAGTTAAAATTGACCAATTATTAGAAGAAAAAGAGAGAAAAAAGAAAGAAAAGAAAAAAAAATAAGAAAACAATGGTAGACAAATAAATGCTCACAATTTCATTCATCCATTTGATCCACCATTCTTGGGATATATGAGTATCTGGTTTAACTAGGGTGGGGAAATATAAATATCATATCTGTATTACCCTTTACTTTGACCGAAGATGAGTCGGGAGTAGATTGAACTTGAACTTTCTAAATGTGGGACACATAGGCAGGTTAGTACAATTGATTGGTAATTCACAGGCACCTTGGGGTCTCAAAGGTCAGTGGTTGGGTTTAGTCGGACCGAAATACTGACAATTACAGTTAGCATATGTGATTACATAATGGTTTGTGGAATTGATTGGTGGATAAGTTAAAGGTTTAATTGTGATTTTGTAATTGATTTCCCAATTATGATTCCGTGGCAGTTTTCCGGGACGGAAAAAGACAAGTGTGGGGATGTGATGTGTTAGTGATTTGTAGTGTGTTAATATTTTTAATTCCCTGTTTTTATGGTTTATATTTAGTCGGGAACACATCACTTTGTGTAGTTTTGGTTGTTTCAGGTTTGTACGATAACGTGATGAAATCGGTTGAATTCAAGTATTGAAGATTAAAAGATTTCTGGTTTGAAAGTCAGATCGTGTCGCGAGGGATGAGGCTTGCTCCTCGCGACACGACGCGTGTTGATGTTGAAGGCCCCGACTATTTTGGCGAGATCGTGTCGCGAGCATATGGAGGAGAGCTTGTCGCGCCACGATCTGGGTGCGATTTCGGCCAAAAATTAGGGTTTGGCTATTTAAGCCAATGTGAGGCCAATCATTCGAATCTTCTGCCTTTTTGACGACTTTGGGGTGCTGGTTACGAATTCCAGGAGATTTCCAAGCCTTCGGTGAAGAATTTCAAGCAATCAGCAAGCATTCCAATGGCGTTTTCAATGATTTTCGTGTTTTCGATCGTTGCCATGTCAGGCTAATTTCTTTGTAATCACTTTGAGTGAAGGTTAGTGATTTACTGAGTTCAAACTAGGGTTTTGGATATTGGATGAATTTGTGACCAGTGACAATCATAAATTCAGTATTTGCTTATTTGATGTGTTTGACCGATTACTGTGTTTGTACCCCCCGCTCCCGGACTACCTTAATTGCATAGCTCTAGGACTATACTAAGTACATTCATAATAGTTGGTTGGATAGGATTGAATGAGTTTATCAACCATGTCTATGTGGTTTCTTTGTTCAATTCCCAACGTGCGAAATCAGTAAATTCACGAAACCGGATCTTAAAGTGGTTACCCTTAATTTACATAAGTTTAATCAATCGTTTGTTAGCATAATTTAGCGTTAGTAATTTAGTGATAAATCAACCAATCCACTTTTACAGCTAAGAGGCAAATTTCCAATTTTCTTGCAATTTAGGTTAAAGTAATTTAAGTTAATTCAGTTATAATTTAGTCAATTAACAAGTGACCACTAATTCCCTTGGTTCGATACCCCGACTTCCACTACTGCAAATCTTAATTCGTTGGGGATTTGTAACGGTCTCGACAAACCGTTATCAATAATCTAATACCTAAATACCTAATTAAAAAAAACTATCAAAAAACTCATTATCTAAGGCCAATACTTTATACCCATTTAATAAATAAATAAAATCCTTGGAAATTTTGGAAACTTGATCGACGCAGACGACACACGTGAGTAGCTTGATCCACAAAAGCTCTAAGGTCGATTCCGCTTGCTCAGTTGCTCCAAAAAACCCCACTTGATGAATGATGATGAATTAATGATCGTCGGCCAATGCTCCAATGGCTGGTCCACAAATGCTCCAAGGTGAGTAGGTTGATTCACCAAAAACCCACTTTATTGTTATTTTATTGATAATTTGTTGTCTTGCTAGTTGCTCCAAATTACAAGTTTTATTAATTTATCGTTGATTTGTTGCTTTGCTAGTTGCTCCAAACCAATATTGGTAGGAAACTAGAAACTCTATTACAAGTTTGCAACAAAAATATTAATAAAGCATGAAACATGTATTTAGTTGATATATTGATAATTTGTAGGGTAATTACTATTTAATATGTGAAGTTGTTAATTTTCAGTTGATAATTTGTAGGGTAAGATTGAATTTTTTTTAAAGGAAACCGGATGTTGGTAGTAGCGATAAACGTGGTGGAGGAAAAAGACCACAACCACAAAATCCAGAACCGTAATTTTAATTTTTTTCTTATATATCAATGTTCGAGAATTTATTTTTATAAATCCTTAAAATATTTTTCTACTTTCACCCTAGTGATATTGATGCTTTTAAATATGAAAAATGATAGTTGAAATTGTCAATACACATAAATTTTTCGATTAAAACATAAATTTAATAATTTAGTCTAACTTCATCAATATTGTGTTGTAACTTTATGAAGTGAAATATACATGATCAATATTGTATATGTGCCCTTTTCATAACGATTTGATGGTCCCTTTAAAGACGTGGGCTAAAGTGTTCTTATCACATTCTTGGACTATATATGATTATCCTAAAAAGATGAGACTAGTTTTGTAATTATGACTTTGTTTATAAAATTAAAAAAAATTAAAAAAATTGAAGTTTTAATTTATGAAAAATTCAACAGCATATATTATTATATGTTATTAATATAAAATGCCAAAAATAAACAAATATCTTAACATCTACGTATCCAAGAATGACAACAAACTAATACTATAAAAAAAACTACGAAAACAACACATTATGAGATAACAAACATAAAATTTTCTAATTATTACACATTCATGATATAACAACCTAAACAATACCTATGCAAGATCATGATATAAACAATTTTAACCACTACTATCTATCTATTTATTATTACAAAACCTATGATAATGGTATATACACCAATTTTACAAGTGAGAAACAACGACATAACATGCAATCTTATTAGCCAATTATTGAGATTTCATTTAAAACATATAAATCATCATATAAACTTAATTAAGGATATACAATTATATAAAACATCATATAAACTTAGAAATCAAGGAATGAACAATATCAAGGAAGGTATTAGAACAAATCATTTCTAAACAAACAAATGAACAACATGCAATATGTATAAAAATATAAAATGAACCTATAACAAATCAACTTCATTTCCATGAGTATGTCATGTAAACACCGTATTAATTAAAAAACCAATTTGATGCCCATTAAACGATATCAAACAAGAACGAACATGCATATAATATTGATAGTAAGTTAATCAAACATGCCTGAATCGATTTCAACATGCGAATAAGAAAAGTGGTGGCCGATTAGACGAATAGTCGAAAGTGTTATAACAAGTGGACAATACGGGTGGCCGAGTTAAGATGTGACATGTCGTTGATGGTTGGGATTTCCGGTGTTGGTGTGATGGGGTTGGTGGTTATGACATGTCAGTTGTAGTTGGGGTTGCTAGTGATGGTTGATCATGAGAAGCAAAATGGAAATCAAAAAAGGAATATGAGACTAACCGGCAATCTTGTCTCTCTTGATCACCTAGAATCAGGGGTGAGTAACGTCTATTTTAACCGTTTAGTTTTAATGATAACTAGATGAGTGTTAGGATTAACCGGGTTTCGAACCCGGGTTGCAAACAGACGCAATGCTAATGCAAACAATTGGTTTTATTTCTCGGGTTATAACACTGGTTGGATCCGCGTATTTTGTTTCCGGGTTATAATTTTACCTGGTTGTTAGCGACAGTTAAGTTAACCCATATTTAACTAGAGTTAGAAATCAGTTAGAAGCTTAGTTAAGTGTTAGTTGTATATAACGACTTGTTCAAGTTTCCTTCTGTAATCAATGGAATGAGAATCAGTTGTTTGTTCATCTCAAAGCTTTCTGTTTGTTTCTAACATGGTATCAGAGCAGTGATTGCTCCGATCTCGTTCCGTCTTGCTTCCGTTCATCTTCTCCGATCGTTTTTCGATCAGTTTTCCGTTTAGCTTCCGTTCATCTTCTCTGATCGCTTTCCGATCAGTTTTGTTTTTCTTCTCATCAATTCAGTTGTTCCTGAATTGATTTTTGTTTCGTTTCAGCTTTTCAATCAATTCATTTGTTTCTGAATTGATTTCTGTTTCTTCGAATCATGACTACTTCAGCTCCTAATTCAATTGACAGCACTGATCCACTTTTTCTTCATTCATCTGATCATCCAGGTTTACTCCTGGTTTCGCAACCATTTGATGGATCTGGTTTTCATAATTGGAAAAGATCTATGACTATTGCTTTGATTGCTAAAAACAAGTATGGATTGGTTGATGGAACAGTGACTTGTCCGTCTGATACACAACAAGCTAATTCATGGAAGAGGTGTAATAACATGGTAATTTCTTGGATTCTAAATACTCTTGTTCGTGAAATTAGCAATAGTGTACTCTATGTTGAGAAAGCATCTGAGCTATGGACTGAATTATCGGATAGGTTTGGGAAATCTAATGGACCCAAACTCTATGAACTTCAAAAAAGCCTATCACAAATCAGTCAAGGCTCTGATAATGTTGCTTCATATTTCAACAAAATAAAGCAAATATGGGATGAATTACAGTCTATAAATGCTATTAGTTTGTGTACTTGTGCTTCTTCACAAACTATTATCAAGCATAATGAGGAACAAAAGTTAATCCAGTTTTTGATGGGTCTAAATCCTTCTTTTGACACATCAAGAACCAATATTCTAATGATGAAACCTTTACCAAAAATCAGTGAGGCTTATTCTTTGTTGGTTCAAGAGGAACAACAGAAAGAAATACATGCTGCTAG
This sequence comes from Deinandra increscens subsp. villosa, assembly GCA_039602395.1. Classification (NCBI taxonomy): domain Eukaryota; kingdom Viridiplantae; phylum Streptophyta; class Magnoliopsida; order Asterales; family Asteraceae; genus Deinandra; species Deinandra increscens. The sequence continues at coordinate 5,572 of JBCNJP010002083.1, read as the reverse complement.
TACATTCTTGTCTCAATCTGCCTCAATGAATGTATCTGCAAATTCACAATTTGCAAATTCACAGTTTTCCAGTAAATCTGACTCAAAGAAACCAGTCTGTTCTCACTGCAAGAAAACAGGTCATTTAGCAAATAAATGTTACAGACTTATTGGGTTTCCCAAAGATTTCAAGTTCACCAAAACCAGGAAATTTGCTGTAAATGTTCAAACTGATGATGCTGATTCTGTTGGTTCTGAACCTGTTTCTCATGGAGGGCAAACTTTCACAAATGAACAATATCAGGCCTTACTTCAATTGGTAAACAAACAGCATATTGATGCTGACTCTGCAAAAACAATTAGCTATGCTAATTTTGCAGGTATAATGGCTTGTCATTCTCAAAAACTCAATACAAAGTGGATCATAGACACTGGTGCTAGTGATCATATGTGCTATGATCAACATTTTTTTTCTGATATTCATGAACTCTCTAAACCAATTTTCATTTTCCTTCCTAATGGTCATATGTTCAAAGTAACTAAATCTGGAAAAGTTGCTTTAACTCCTCAATTTTCCATTTCTGATGTTCTTTTTGTTCCTGAATTCACACACAATTTGCTGTCTGTTCCTAAACTTTGTAAAGATACTAATGGCATTGTATCTTTTTCTGATCTTTCTTGTTATTTGCAGGCCCCTTTTCTGAAGAAGCCACTGGAACTTGGTAGGCTTCTTCATGGGCTCTACATACTTCATTCCAGTCCTTTGCTTCAAACTGTTACCAATTCTGATTCTCATTGTAATGCTGCTGTTACTTGTAACATTTGGCATACTAGATTGGGACATTTACCTTTCCATAAACTTCTTAAATTGTCTTTGTGTAATGAAACTTCAAAAAATACTATTGCACATTGTTCCATCTGTCCTAAAGCTAAACAGCAGTCTTTACCTTTTCAAAATAGTTATACTAAATCCCTTAAACCATTTGATTTAATTCATGTTGATACATGGGGACCCTATCATACTGATACCTATGATGGTTTTAGATACTTCTTGACAATTGTTGATGATTGTACAAGAATAACTTGGACTCGTTTACTTAAAACCAAAGGTAATGCTGCTCCTATTTTGCAAGCTTTTGTAATGATAGAAAATCAATTTGGCAATAGAAAATCAATTTGGCACAACTGTTAAAACTATCAGGTCTGATAATGCTTTTGAATTAGGTTCTAGTGCACATATGAAAGCCTATTTTCATACAAAAGGCATTTTACATCAGACATCCTGTGCTGGTAAACCACAGCAGAATGGTGTTGTAGAAAGGAAACATAAACACCTGCTTGAAACAGCAAGAGCATTAATGTTTCAATCTCAGTTACTTGTTTCTTTTTGGGGAGATTGTATTTTGACTGCTACTCATTTAATCAATCTGTTTCCTACTCCTATTCTTGAGAATAAAACTCCATATGAGTCTCTTTATGGCACAGTTCCTTCTTATACTCATTTGAGAACTCTTGGATGTTTATGTTATGCTTCCACATCCAAATCAGGAAGACAGAAATTCATGCCCAGAGCTGTGCCATCCATTTTCATTGGATATCCTTTTGGTCAAAAAGGATACAAGTTATTCAATTTGCAGTCTCATTCTACTTTCGTTTCACGAGATGTAGTGTTTCATGAAACTATTTTTCCATCTCTCAATTCACCATCTTCTCACATTTTTCCATTTTCTGATTCATTCTCTTTTGATGATGATTCCTCCACTTCTCCTATTCCTGATCCCTCCACTTCTTCCTCATCTTTTCCTTCTGTCCCTCCTACTTCTCCTATTTCCACATCTTCTCCTTCTACTTCCACTTCTCCTCCACCTATTCCCACTCCTCCTCCTCCTATTCCCTCTCCTCCTCCTGTCCTCAGACGCTCTGGCAGGGTTTCACATCCTCCTTCTCACCTATCAGATTTTGTTTGTAACAATGTTTCTTCTTGTCCTGATTGCTCTTCCTTTCCTGATATTCTTCATGCTTGTTCTCCTTCTCACTCTTTCTCTTTTAATGTCCTTTCCACTGATTCTCAAAATTTGCTTCATTCACTCAATGTTGTCAAAGAACCTCATTCTTTTAAAGAAGCTGCCAGTCAACCTGTTTGGCAAGAGGCTATGACTAAGGAATTTGATGCCTTAACAGCCACTAACACTTGGTCAGTGGTTGATCTTCCTCTTGGCAAGAAAGCAATCAAATGTAAATGGGTTTACAAGGTCAAGTATAATGCTGATGGCAGTCTTGAAAGATGTAAGGCTAGGTTGGTGGTTAGGGGAGATACTCAGTTAGAGGGTATTGATTACAATGAAACTTTCTCTCCTGTTATTAAAATGACTACAGTTAGAGCTTTAGTTGCTATTGCTACTAAGAAGCATTGGCCAATTCATCAATTGGATGTGAATAATGCATTCCTGCATGGTGATTTAGATGAGGAGATTTACATGCTTCCACCTCCTGGTTTGCCTATTTCCTCTTCCTCCAAGGTTCTCAAGTTGAATAAGAGTCTTTATGGTCTTAAACAAGCTTCTAGGCAGTGGTATGGTAAACTTTCTACAGCTTTGAAATCTAAAGGCTATGTTAGATCTCCCAATGATTACTCTCTTTTCACCAAAACCATGGGTTCTTCTATTATTCATTTGGCCATTTATGTGGATGACATCCTTCTTACTGGGAATGATCCCACAGAAATGATTGCTCTTAAAAACTTTCTTGCTGATATGTTCAAGATAAAAGACTTGGGTCTTTTGAATTATTTTCTTGGTCTTGAGGTTCTCACTGTTCCTACTGGTCTCATTATGTGTCAGAAGAAATTTGCTTCTGATTTGGTCAAAGAATTTGATGTTGCATCTTTGCCACCTGCTACTTGTCCTCTTCCTGCTGGTTTACAACTTAAAACTGTGGATGGAGAGTTACTTCATGATCCTTTATCCTATAGAAGGCTGGTGGGCAAGTTAAATTACTTAACCCATACAAGACCAAACCTTGCATTCACTGTTCAATTCCTCAGCCAGTTTATGCAGGCACCATGTACTGCACATTGGAATGCAGCTATCCATACATTGAGATATGTTAACGGGTCTCTTTCTCAGGGATTATTTTTTAATAATTCTACAGCTTATGATCTTCAAGCTTATTGTGATAGTGATTGGGCTGCCTGTCCCAATACAAGACATTCGATCAGTGGCTATTTTGTCTCTCTAGGTCATTCTCCTATTTCCTGGAAATCAAAGAAACAACCTACGGTTTCTTTAAGCTCAGCAGAAGCTGAGTATCGCTCAATGAGACGGGTCACTGCCGAATTAGCTTGGTTAACCAGGTTATTATCTGAGTTGGGTGTCCCAGACCTTGTGCCTGTACCTTTAAAATGTGATAGTATGGCTGCAATTCATATTGCCAAAAATCCGGTTTTTCATGAGCGAACTAAGCATATTGAGCTTGATTGCCATTTTGTGAGGGAAAAAGTCCAGGATGGTTTAATCAGTGTAACTCACATTCCTACAGATATTCAACTTGCTGATGTTTTTACAAAGAGTTTACCGGGTCCTCAACATCATTCTCTCTTATCCAAGTTGGGGTTAGCTCCTCCAACTTGAGGGGGGGTGTTAGGATTAACCGGGTTTCGAACCCGGGTTGCAAACAGACGCAATGCTAATGCAAACAATTGGTTTTATTTCTCGGGTTATAACACTGGTTGGATCCGCGTATTTTGTTTCCGGGTTATAATTTTACCCGGTTGTTAGCGACAGTTAAGTTAACCCATATTTAACTAGAGTTAGAAATTAGTTAGAAGCTTAGTTAAGTGTTAGTTGTATATAACGACTTGTTCAAGTTTCCTTCTGTAATCAATGGAATGAGAATCAGTTGTTTGTTCATCTCAAAGCTTTCTGTTTGTTTCTAACAATGAGATGGGTGTGTTGCCGTAAGTATAACGTTATGACACAAAACAGTTGCATTGCTAAAACGTTATGTAAAAAAACTGAAAAAAAAAATCGTGTAATGAACCAGACGATTAAAGTACGTCTTGATAGAAAACAAAAAAAAAATTACATTTATCATTTAAATTGGGACCTAAAGATTATGTTAAACGTCAATACCTATTAGACCACCACTAACGAGCCAAACGATTAAAGTATTGAGTTTATAACCCAAAAGCTATATTATACGACTACAACTATTTTTTTCCATTTTAATAGGAAAAAAAAGGATGTTGTGTCAATTAGCCACGTGGACCAATCATATCATGGGACTATTCATTCAACTTCAATTTTGTTATATACTAGATTTACTATGTGCGTGTTGTCGCGGGGATGACGGCAGTACAGAGATCAGTAGCATTGCTATAACACAAAGTTAAGAAAACAAAAATACAAAAAGATTGCGTAACAACATTAAAATTAGAATTCAAATGCTTAAAGTATCGAAAAGGACCTAAATATTATGTTACACGATTGTACTCATTACACCATCAACTCATATGCTAAATGTATATCATTTGATAAGAAACAAAGAAAAAATTGGCACATGGCATCCACCAAAATAGACCACGTGGACCAATCGATGGAAGGTACTATTCATACACACTTACAATTGTTAAATAGTATGATAGTAATTTTTATTATTCTAAATAACAATAATTACTACTCTAGAATTATAATCTCTCGAAATGATTTGCTTAGACTTTAATCTCTGTCAAAAACGTATTGGGATTGTTTATGTTATTCATTATGTGTCCCTAAAGAATCAACTTCACAAGTATTGATTAATGTGGAAATACAAGATTCAACTAGATTAACCGGCGAAAAAGCATCCCATGATTTTATAAATGTTATTATAGATATTATTGTATCCATCATCATCATTATAACTATTATAGATATTTTTATCTAGGTTACACAAACCACAATAAGTCATAGCAAGTCGTATCCTGTTATACATGTGTATATGATAATTGTACACTATTAGGCCTTGATGGGTCTTACCATGTATAACTAGGGTGTTTAAGGCCATAATAAGCCATTTTGGGCCTCATAATCTATGCATATGATTATTTTATTTAATACTAATAAGCACTCATGGGTCTTGTTATGTGTTAATGGATTGTTTTGTCTACACAAATTCACAATAGGTTATACCAAGTCACTTAGGGTTGGGGCCTAATGATGCCCAAAGGCTATATGATTGTTTTACACTACTACTATGTCTTCAGGGGCTTTGTCATGCATTAGTATAATGTTTTGGATAGGCAAAATCACATTAGGTCATAATAACTTATTTAGGGCTCTTTGATACATGTGTGTCATTAATTTACACTATTGGTCATTATTGGGTTATGCCATATGTTATTGAGTTGTTTTAGCCACACAAACTCGCAGTAGCTCGTAACAAGTCATTTTGGGCCTCTTCGTCCATATTGCATGGTTACTTTATGCTATGGGCCTTGCTCGTAACAAGTCGTTTTAGGGTTCGTGATCGTGTGTACGTATTATTGTTGTACACTACTGGATCTTGATGGGTCATGTTACATCGAGTCATAACAACTTACAAATTAATAACATTA
>JBCNJP010002080.1:0-21424 GCA_039602395.1 Deinandra increscens subsp. villosa | reverse complement strand
GGTTCTGGGTATACCTGAAGAATCAATGAAAGTTACTTCTTTTAAACACATGCCCTTGGAAAAATCAGGAATTGGGGGTGTGGCTGCCTTGGTTGGACTGAGAATGTCCTTTTTGTTGACATCTCTGGGTTTGTGATTTTCTTTCCCAAAAACCTGTGGTTTTCTCGGTGGATTCTTATTAGAATTTTGAACTCTTATTTCTTGAAATTGTTTGGAGTGTTTCTTGTACACTCCAGTAGGCTTGAAAGACAAGTTCACAACTTTTGAAACATTCCACCTGTCATCCTTCCTCCAACCATTTGATTTAGCTGAACCAACTGGATTTGGATGGATGGGTGATTTTGAAACAGTTTTGAAAACAGATTTTAAAACTGTTTTTGGGGATTCAGCAGATTTTGGTCTCCAAGCTGTTTTCACAATTGATGGTTCATGTTTAGGTGACTTGGGCTTTGGGCTCCATTTGGGGACATTTGGCTGTGGTTTGCCCTGCTGCACCTTTTGGTTTGAAGGTACAGTCTTTGCTGCTGCTCTAGCATGTATCTTTGCCTGTGAGGGTGGTGATGTGGACTTTTGCACCTTGGAATTTGAAGGGCCAAACTTAGGTTTTGGGCCAACATGTGTTTGGCCCAATGGGACAGTCTTTTGTTGGACCTTCTTTGGATAGTAAGGCTCATACGGGCGGTGCAGGCAGTTTCTTGCCATGTGTCCTGGTTGACCACACACATGACATGACTGTTTCTTTGGATACACTGGAGCCTGTTGTTGGTTCCGCCCAGTGGATATCCAAGTTGGCTTTGAAGCGTTTTTATGGATCCAAAGGGCTTTACCATGGGGCTTTGTGGTCAGAATATACTCCCGTTGTATCGGTTGGAATTGGTCATATGCAGAATTGACTTCTGGGTACGGGATAAATTCCTGTGGTTTTGTGTCCCGTACTTTTTGCACATTTGGAGTGGGACAGTTCACACTCCCCTCAGATTTTTTCACATCACCTGTGGGTTTGGGAACATCATTTTGTGGTCCCTTACCCCTTCTTAAAATTCTAACAGTTCTTAGGGGTTTCACAGGTTTCAAATCACTTTTACCAACATTAAACACACCACATTCAGAAAGTTTAGCACAAACACTAGACTCAGAAGACTCGGAAGTTTTTGACTCAGACATGACAAAAGTTTCAGGTTTCTCAAAATCAGAATTTTTTTAACAGAAAATTCAACTTCAGACTTCAAGGGACTTTTAGTGGACTCCTTGCAATTTACTACACCTGCTTCATGTTTACCTTTATCTGCACAAGAAGTAAAAGGGTTAGTCTGGTTGGAAACAGGAGCAGAAATTTTAATGGGACAAGCTGCCAATTTCTTTTCAATCTCAGCTTTAGCATCCAAGTTGGTCTTAGAGCACTCATAATCTGAGATCATTTCATGCATCAGGGGCATCGGTACTGTATGAGTGGATTTTTCATCTTTTATTTCAGTACCGAGACCCAAACCAGAGTTGGCTTTTAGATGACGCATTCGAGCGTCTGTGTTGTAGAAAAGTGAACTAGCTTTCATCATTTCTGACACAATCTTATCATTTCGCTCAACTTTGGTTTGTGATGTTTCTAATTGCCCTTTAAGTTGTTCAAGTTCAGTTTTCAATGTGACAATTTCTTCATTAGCAACTCTTAGATATGTGGTTTTGTTACTCAAGTCCCTTTGAAGATTTTTTATGTCAATTTTAGCAGCTTCGAGTTTCTCACTTAAGTTTTTACTTCTACCTTTGTATTCCCTCAATTCTCTATCAACAAATTCACGATTTAAGGTTTCATTGAAAAACTTAGTTTGCCATTCTTTAGATTCATTGAGAATAGATTGACATTTAGGGTTAAGACATACCTCAGAGCTGCTGGCAGATACAGAATTACCTGGAAGAAAGGATGCCATGAATGTCTTTGATTGAACTTCTGGATCAAAAAGTGGGTTTTCGATCGGAAAGGAGTTGGATCGAAAAGTACTTTTCGATCGGACAGGGGGTCGGTCGAAAAGCAGACTTCTCGATCGAAAAGTGTCAGCGGATCGAAAAGTCTCAGTGGGGACTTTCCGATCGAGAAGAGAAGCTGATCGAAAAGTCACAGGGGGACTTTCCGATCGAAATGCTCTGATCGAAAAGTCACAGGGGGACTTTCCGATCGAAATGGGCTGATCGAAAAGTCACAAGGGGACTTTCCGATCGAGATGGGCTGATCGAAAAGTCACAAGGGGGACTTTCCGATCGAAATGGGCTGATCGAAAAGTCACAAGGGGGACTTTTCGATCGACAGATGGCTGATCGAAAAGTCACAAGGGGACTTTCCGATCGAAATGGCGCGACCGTAAAGGATTTTCGATCAGCCTGGCTGATCGAAAAGTCACAGGCTGGGTCGAAAAGTCACTAAATCTCGAGCAATTGGTCACGACTACTTCTGATTTTTTCGAAACCTGCAAAAAACAATTTTCCAAACCTTGCTTCTGCGAAAAACACCACAAAACTCAAACGGTTAGTTGACAAAAACTTGAATCGGATATCGCGAGAGCCTCGAAACTTGCGTTTCTTGGCTCTGATACCAATTATAAGGATCAAATAAACCCTCACGCGATATCTAAACTAGTGAAACCGTGCGGAATCCGGTTTAACTAGGTGATTCAAGAATACAGATAACCAATATAATCGAAAAGTATAAAGAACAATGAAACACAAACCGATTAGAAGAAATCACTTGATTACACACTGATTGTTGCTTACACCTGGATCGAAATTCTCTAGGGAGAATTTCGATAATCACCTTAACACCACCAATTGACTAACAACCTTTACAAAACACAAAGAAACCCTATATATAGTAGAGATTTCGTAAACCCCTAGGCCCATGTTACCAAAATCAGACCTAAACCCCTACACATATTAGCCCATTTACATATTAAAACTAGCCCAAAACAACTAAACAAGCCCAAATCAATCTAATGCAAAAGCCTTAAATTTCAGGTCTCTACACTGGGTCCGCAGGTGCCACCAAGCTACTTCAGTGGTTCGAGGGCATGGAAAACACCTTCATCAACAGTGACTGTCCTGAGGAACTAAAATTTCGTCATGCCACCAGCGTCTTCCTCGAAAAGGCACTCTCATGGTGGAATGGCGAGAAGCGTACGCGAGGAAGAGAGACTGCATTAGCCCTACCTTAGAACAAAGTAAAAGAACTAATGATTTGAAAGTTCTGCCCTCGCAGCGAACTTCGAAAGTTGGAAGAAGAGTTTTGGGCTCTCAGGCAAGTCAGTAGGGGAAAACCAAGCCTTCAATGAACGATTTGATGAACTTTCCATGTTGATCCCTTGTTTCGTCGAAACTCCCTCTCTAGCCACTGAAAGATACATTATTGGGTTGCCCATGTTGTTTCAAGACACAATGTGGGGGAGTAAGCTCAAGACTCTGCAGGATGTCAAACATTTGGCTGCAACACTGACTGATAATCATGTTAGGGCAGGGACTCTGACTAGGAAGGGTGAAAATAAATCAACCGGCAAAGCCTCGACCAATCCATCTAATGAGGTTAAGGCTGAATCATCGAATGCCAACAAAAAGAAGCGGAAGTCCAACAACCGCAACTATGCCGTCATCACACCTGCCACACCCATAACTCAAGTTCCTCCCTCTACTCAGCCCATCAAGAAGCCCTACACTGGGCCCTTTCCCCAGTGTAACGCCTGCCAATACCATCACCCTGCGACTACCCCGTGTCGCCAGTGCCAAAATTGTGGTCGTATGGGTCATACTATCAACGTTTGTAAACAACCCATTCGACCTCGAGCTCAGCAACCCCTTGTTTGACCTGCTGCTTTCCCCAATGCTCCACCACCACCCTATAGGCCTGCTTTCTTCCAATGTGGTGACCCAACGCATTTTCGTAATGCATGTCCCATGTTGACCATTGTGAACAACGCTCAAGCCAATCTAGTCAACCAGGGTGCTCGTGGCCGTGCATTCAACATCAATGCTAATCAAGCTCAAGCCAACAACGAAGTGGTTAACGGTACGTTCCTTGTTAATAGACGTTATGCCTCTGTTTTATTTGATACTGGCGCTGATAAGAGCTTTGTTTCAATTGAATTCTAGCTCTTTGCTGGCTACACCTCGAACCACCTTAGAAAAACCTTTCACGGTTGAAGTGACGGATGGAAAACCCATCACCATTAACTATATTATTCGCAACTGCACACTTAACTTTAATGAGCACAATCTCTCTATCGACCTCATACCCATGCAACTAGGTAGCTTTGACATCATGGTAGGCATGGATTGGTTAACTCATAATTATGCCGAAATCGCCTGTTTCGAGAAGGCTATTCGAATTCCTCGCACAGATGGTCAGGTTTTGGTTATCTATGGCGAAACACCATCTAAAGGACTTAAACTCATGTCATGCACCAAAGCCCAAAAGTACTTACGCAAGAACTACGTGGCATTCTTGGCTCATATTATGGAGACAGATGCTAAGGAGAAGAAGATACAAGACATTCCTATCGTTCGGAATTATCCTGGAGTCTTTCCTGAAGACATATCCGGTTTTCCTCCTATTCGTCAAATTGATTTCCGCATTGATCTTGTACCCGGTGCAACTCCAGTAGCTAAGTCTCCATATCGTCTCGCACCTTCTGAAATGCAAGAGTTGTCTAATCAACTCCAAGAGCTTTCTGGAAAAGGCTTTGTTCGTCCAAGTTCCTCACCATGGGGAGCACCTGTTCTATTCGTAAAGAAGAAGGATGGATTATTTCGAATGTGCATCGACTATCGTGAGCTCAACAAACGTACCATCAAGAACCGTTATCTCTTACCTCGAATCGAAGATCTCTTTGACCAACTTCAAGGTGCTAGTTGTTTCTCAAAAATAGATCTTCGTTCTGGATATCATCAACTTCGTGTCTATAATGATGATATTCCAAAGACCGCCTTTCGAACAAGGTATGGTCACTTTGAATTCATAGTTATGCCTTTTGGCTTAACTAATGCACCTGCAGTATTCATGGATCTTATGAATCGCGTTTGCAAGCCTTACTTGGATAAATTTGTGATCGTCTTCATTGATGACATCCTAATCTACTCCAAATCAAAATCTGATCACGAGCAACACTTACGTCTAATTTTGGAACTCTTAAAGAAGGAACAGCTATACGCTAAATTCTCAAAATGTGAATTTTGGCTTAAGGAAGTTCAATTTTTGGCACACATCGTCAATGAAAAGGGTATCCATGTAGATCCCGCTAAGATCTAAACCGTTAAGAATTGGAGTATTCCTACTACTCCTACCGAAATTCGTTATTTTCTTGGTTTAGCAGGCTACTACCGGCGTTTTATTTCCAACTTCTCCAGGATTGCTTTACCACTCACTACCTTAACACATAAAGGCAAGTCATTCGAGTGGGGACCTAAGCAAGAGCAAGCATTCAAAAAACTTAAACAAATGTTATGCGACGCTCCTATCCTAACCCTTCCCGATGGTAACAACGATTTTGTCGTCTACTGCGATGCATCAAACCAAGGTCTTGGTTGCGTCCTCATTCAACGAGGCAAGGTTATCGCTTCTGCATCAAGGCAACTCAAGACTCCATGAGAAGAACTACACGACGCACGATCTCGAGCTTGGTGCGGTCGTTTTTGCTTTGAAAATCTGGAAGCATTACCTATACGGTACCAAATGTGTTGTCTTCACCGACCACAAGAGCCTTCAACATATTTTTGATCAAAAGGAGTTAAACATGAGACAACGACGATGGGTCGAACTACTAAACGAATACGACTGCGAAATTCGCTACCATCCTTGCAAAGAAAATGTTGTAGCCGACGCTCTTAGTCGTAAAGACCATGTCAAGCCTATTCTACTTCAAAGCATTCATATTCAAACCGATGTTCAGATGCGTATCTTTGAAGCACAAAATGCCTCAGTCACCGAGGGTAACATGTATGAAAAAATGTCATGTGGTGCTGAACTCCAATTGGAAACCAAAACTAATGGTCTCCTATATTTCTTAAATCGTCTTTGGATTCCTAATCGCAACGATCTTCGTACTTTCATCATGAGCGAGGCTCACAAGTCCCGCTATTCTATTCATCCCGGTGCAGACAAAATGTATCAGGACCTTCGTTGTCATTATTGGTGGCCCGTCATGAAAAAAGGACATTGCCCTCTTTGTGGCTAAATGTCTCACCTGCTCTAAAGTCAAAGCCGAACATCAACGACCTTCTGGCTTGCTTGAACAACCAGAGATTCCGGTTTGGAAGTGGGAAAACATAGCCATGGATTTCATCACTAAACTTCCTTGCACTTCAGATGATCACGATAGCATTTGGGTAATCATTGACCGGTTAACCAAATCAGCTCACTTCATTCCTATTCGAGAAAAGTATCGAGTCAGGAAATTATCTCGAATCTACATCAAGGAAATTGCATGTCGTCACGGTGTACCTTTAAGCATCATCTCCGATCGTGATGGTCGTTTCATCTCCCGCTTTTGGAAATCTCTTCAATCAGCTTTCGGTACTCGTCTTGACCTTAGCACCGCTTATCATCCTCAAACCGATGGTCAATCTGAACGAACTATCCAGACACTCGAGGATATGCTTAGGTCATGTGTCCTCGATTTCGGTGGCAATTGGGATTCACACTCACCATTGATCGAGTTCTCTTATAATAACAGCTACCATACAAGTATCGGCATGGCACCTTTCGAAGCACTCTACGGTCGAAAGTGTCGCTCACTTATTTGTTGGAACGAGATTAGTGAAGCCCAAATCACTGGTCCTGAGTTAATTCAGGAAACTACCGACAAAACCATTCAAATCCGTGATAATCTACTTGCCGCTAGGAGTCGTCAAAAGAGCTACGCTGATAAATGACACAAACCCCTAGAATTCGAAGTCGGCGACTTAGTACTCCTTAAGGTATCCCCTTGGAAGGGAGTTGTCCGATTTGGAAAAAAAGGAAAGTTAGCACCTCGTTACGTTGGCCCATTCAAAGTCCATAAAAGGATTGGGAAAGTAGCTTACAAGCTCGAACTATCTTCGGAACTCAACAATGTTCATCCAACCTTCCACGTGTCTAATCTTCGGAAATGCTTAGCCGACGAAAACCTTCACATTTCTCTTGATGAGATACACGTCGATGAATCTATGCATTTTGTAGAAAAACCAGTAGAAATCATGGACCGTAAGGTGAAACAACTCAAGCGTAGTCGCATACCTATTGTCAAGGTTCGTTGGGAATCCAAGCGTGGACTGGAATTCACTTAGGAACGCGAAGACCAAATGAAAACCAAGTACCCACACCTTTTTGCACCAGCCTCCTCTCAATAAATTTCGGGACGAAGTTCCCTAAAGTAGGGGAGACTGTGACATCCGTCTATTTTTCATATTTGTAACCCGACCTGTTTCAGCTATCCATGTAATTTCAATCTATATTCAAGCAAAAATCATGAATATATTCTATGATTATCCTTGTTTCATTCTATACATATACATATATTTATACTTGTCAAGGTCATAACCGAGTCAATCCAAAATGAGACCAGTGGTGATATTATTGGATAACTCTAAAACTATACATTAATGACGGGACAATAATAAAATTTATAAAAGTTAAAACATTATACTCTTTTATAAATATGTGACTTATATCATTATTATTCTCGCGGAACATCGATCCGGCCGAAGTTCAAACGGACCTCATGGTTCGGGCGAAACCGAGGTCATCCGGATGTTGTTCCGGATGAAGTTCAAGTGGAAAGGTTCAGGCGGACTTCATTCCGGTTGAGGTTGAAACACTCATGTTTCATACGTCCGTTTGTTATAATCTAGCTACAAACATGGTCATTAACTAGTAAAGAATATCAAATTGAAACTCGTTATTTTATCTCTTGTATATAAAATATCAATAGACAACCCACATGACTAAAGTAATCCTCTAGTAGTCCTCAAGTAGGACAAAAGTAATCCTCTAGTAGTCCTCAAGTAGGACTAAAGTAATCCTCTAGTAGTCCTCAAGTAGGACTAAAGTAATCCTCTAGTAGTCCTCAAGTAGTACTAAAGTAATCCTCTAGTAGTCCTCAAGTAGTCGTAAAGTAATCCTCTAGTAGTCCTCAAATTAGTCATCAAAGACTAAATTTTCTTGTATAAATACCAAAGATAATGCATTTGTTTTTCTCACACCTACACCTAAAATATACCAGATTCGTTACATCCACTTATACAACCCATATCTCCCTCATAAATCGTCCAAATCCTTCCATTCTTGTCCAGAAATCTTCCCCTTTGAGTCCTCTAAAAATGCCAACTGACCTCACTCAATTTTGATATTAACTTAGCCCTCTAGACCACTTTGAACGACGACTGCTCCAGAATCTTGCTGCTGTGCGACCTAGTTTTCCGTGGCACATTTGAGGTACCAAACGAGATTGGTTTGAGCTGATTCCTTTTCCTATATCGTCCTCTTTAAAAGTACTTCATTTTAGACTTAAAATCTGTACCATTTGGTTTCCTAAATTGTCCAGAATCATCCTCCAAAGTCGACCCAACTTTCTGTCAGAAAAGCTCAAAGACTCCTCAAGGCTTCAAGTTGTTGATCCAAGCTCAACCGTCATCTTCACTACCTTCTCCTTGCTTGATTACCGTGATAAAAACATCTTATTTATATTCTTAAATACCCGTTCATAATTATACCTAAGAACACCCATTAAAAAGGGCTTGTTGGTTAATCACCTTAAAAGAGAACTACTCAACTTTAAATTCTGTCAAAACACAGATTCGTTGTTAGACTTTAAAACGGCCATATCTTGGTCATTTAGAACTCAAATTTAACAAACTCAAACTCCAAGGTTAAGTTCGTTGAGTTAGATTTCCAACGATATATTGTTTGCCTTCTAATTCAAAACGAGCAGCTTACAACAATCCTTACAAGAAAGATGCGCGTTTATGTGTCTTCTGTTTTGTGAGGCTGTTTTAGGCTACTTATTAGCATTTTCTTAAAACGTTTATTAAACGAAAGATGTTTGGAATACATTAAACTAACAATCTGTAAATTTTGGTAATTTATAGATAACGTTTGATATTTTAAAAACACACTTAAAGTCACAGCTCTTAAGTTGTCCAAAATCTCCAAATTGATACACTAAACCAATAACCAATACATATCACCAATAGTCAACGGATTAACTCATTTGAACAAGACCCAACTAGTCTAAAGTGGGTAACTTAGACATTCGATTCATATCTCTAGACTTAAAGTGTCTTCATATAATCTAGGACACGGATAGTCGTCTTCTTATCACCCGGACTCTTTTCATATTTCACTCACCACCTCAGGTGAGTACTCATAATCCCTTTTCCTTTGCATGTTTTGGGATGTAACATGTATACATTATTCAAAGCACGCATTCTTTCTTTTTCTTTTCAAACTATGCGATCTCATTCTCTGTCTATGTGTGATTTCTATGCTATATGTTAAACTATGTTGTCACTATTCGAAGTCTATATTCTAGCATGATCATTAACAAACAAGCCTATGGTAACAATAATGGATTCCATTGGACTGACAACCCACCTGAATTTGACCGGTTTGGCATTCGGGTGATTGAAACCTAACTCAAGCTAAGCGTAACTTTCGAGTTACGGACACTAGTCATCAAGGTTTGATTATGCAATATTTGTTTATTCGTACGCACTAGAGTCTACATTTGACATATGAATCGCTTTCAAACTATTATATATATTCTAACCTTATGTTTACTCATCAACTATTTTTAGTTGACACTCTCTATTTTTATACATGTTACAGGAAATGCTGTTTGAGCTATACGTGATTGATGATACATCTAGGATGCTTTGGACCTAGATTAATTAAATCAAACTCTATATGTTATGCTATGTTATGTGTGTTGAACCCGTTGTAAGGCTTGGAATTTGGTAATGAATAATTATTGAGACTTTAATTAGTGTCATGAGCATTTGGACAATCATCATGCCCCAACGTAAATTCCGTCGTCGGTTGGGGTGTGACACGAGGTGGCTGGGGTGTGTAAGTTTTAGTATGCATATCAGGTACTATAGAGGCTTCTTGTAGTAGATGGAAGGATCACAAGTGAGTAAGGCACATACGGGCTATCAAGAGGAGCTTGAAAGGTTGCTCGCGTAGTAATAGTAGCCTCTATTGTAGTTTATGGACTACAATGTATCTATCTTACTTTAGATTGGCCTTATTTAATAAAAGTTTTAATTTCAGCTACTTGCAATCTTTAATAATCATGTGCTTATAAGTAATTTCGATGAGTGATCTCTTCTTAGTGCCAAGTCTGAGAGGTGGGTGTCACACATATAGACACGTCTCAAATACTCTAATAATCCTAAGATGAAGAATAGATAGTTAATTCACGTAAAATTGCCTTAATGGTCTAGCCACCTTAATTAAGGCAACCTAGACCTACACACAAATGGATCATAACGATACAAATCTACCAAACATGCTAGACACTTCCTAGTATACAAAATGACTCGCTCAAACATATCTCATATAGAAGCACACTAAATCAGCCCCAAATTATTATTTTATCGTGGATCACTATTTTTAATGTCATGCATTAAACTGAAACCCCAGGAAGTCAATAGTCTAGATATGAATAAATCAACGTAAATTCCCCCTCTAAACTTGTAAAATTGCATATTTTCTCAAATCGCACTTAAAGAGTATTAAAGAGTACTGTACATTATACATTGAAAACTTGTTTTTTGAAAAATATACATTCTTGGTTTAAATTAGAAGGATATATGTAATTCCCTGATACAAAAAATAAGACACATACGATCATAAGTACCAATGATCCCTAACTCAATTGGCTAAGGTGAGGTACACAAAGACATTATAAGTGAGAGGTGTTGGGTTCAAGTTCCACCTGTGACAAAAAAATAAATGCGGGTCCAGATTGATTCAAATTTGCCGTTAAAAAAAAAGATACGATCATAAGTGAAACAATTGGGGTTTTGGACGACGAAACTGTAGGGGTGTGTAGAAATAACCGGAGTCTGAATAAACCAGCAAACCAAACCGTACCCGTATCCAAATAAACCGATTCGAATTATGATTTCGGTTTACGGTTCAGTTACAGTTTTTGTTTTTGTTTTTTTAATTTGGTTTATTCGTTTATCCGTTTAAACCAAATAAGATATATATTATATATATATATAGAGTTGGGGTAAAATACATCAACCAAAATCCCTACATCATCTACATCAAACTCCTTTTTTCAAAAAAAAAAACACTTTCTGTTAAAAAAAAAATTTAAAAAACATCATAAGTCAAATCGATATATCTTCTTTCTGGAACACCTTTTTTTTTAAATTTTTATGGCTTTTTTATTATTAAAAAAAAAAACGCTAAAAAAATACAAAAAATAAAAAAAATAAAAAAAATAAAAAAAATAAAAAAAATAAAATTTTTTTTTTAAAAAATGTGTGTTTTGGTGCGTCTAGAAGAATGGTGTTTTTAAAAAAAAAAAATTAATTAACAAAAAAGTTTTTTTTTGGTGTTTTTTTGAAGAAAAAAAAAACAGAAAAAAAAAAACACCACAAAAATTAAAAAAAAAAGAGTGTTCTAGGAAGCTAACATAGCGATTAGAGGTATAGTGTTTTCAAAAAAAAAAAATTTGTTAGGGAGTGTTTTTTTGTGGAAAGGAAGGTTGATGTAGTGATGTAGGGAATTTGGTTGATGTAGCCTAACTCTCCTCTATATATATATATATATATATATATATATTATTTTTTATTAAATTTAATAAGCTTTTTAGCCAATTTAAAATTATGCCCAACCCATCCACAAGTCCACAATCAACTAAAATGTCGACCCATCCACAATCAACTAAGTTACGAACAAAAGAACAATTGTTTAAGACTATCGGTATTATGGTTCTAAACTTTAAGTTGTATGCCGTATTATGATTCTAAACTTTAGGGATATGTAAAAATGCTTGTTCTATGTTTATTATTCTTGTAAGATGAAAAAACATGACAAAAAAATATGCAAAATATATTATTCAATTGAATACGGTTTATTCAGTTTTGAACCGAAACCGAACCGTATTGAATACGGTTTTTCGGTTCAGTTTGCAAGTTTTTCAATACGGTTCGGTTTAATATGAATATGCTAAAAAATATCTAACCGAATAAACCTTAAATCGAACCGTTGAACACCATAGACTAGACGGAAGGGTGATTAATTTTGCAATGGTCTTTGCCCTTTTGGGTGTCCTTTGGTTAAACTTATCCGGAGAGCTCGCAAGAGATTACCAACCAAAACGACGTTAGAGTTGCAGCAGCTACCGGAAGGAAAGGAAGGTTGCGTGTTATGATGGTAGAAGTTAGTAGAGTTGGTATGAGTATGGGTATGTGTATTGGTGCTCATACTCTTCGCTCACCTCCTTCTTCTTCTTCTTCTTCCTGGTGCTCCAAGAGACCCAGTGCCGCCATTATCGCTTCTTCTTCTTCTTCTTCTTCTTCTTCTTCTTCAACCGAAACAGCAGCAAAACATGACCTAATCGACGACCAGGTAAAGAAGAAGAAGAAGAGGAAGGAGAGGGTGTTCTTCTTGGATGTGAACCCAATCAGTTACAATGGAAGCACCCCCAGTTTACATTCCTTTGCTCACTGGATCTCCCTTTTCTTCTCCCAAGTCACCCTTACAGACCCTGTCATTGCGGTAGGTAACCCACCTGCAGTTTGTTTCTCTGATTTTAGTCTACAGATAGAAAAGGAGATTAATTGGGGGTGGGTTATATGAACAAACAAGGGAAGGGACAAATGGATGGATGCTTCCTTTCTGCCATAGTTGAGATTTCAGTTGTTTTCCACAATCCCCATCTTTAACTAACTAGTATGTGCCCTTTTTATAACATCCCTCCATTGTATTTCCAACTTTGTAAACTAATGTAATGTGTAGCTCTATATCATGGTGTGGTGTGTACATAGTAGACGGAAAACATCGTAAATAGGTTTTTTCTTTTTATAACATCCGGCTGGCTGTTCAAAAAAACATCCTATAGAGATGGATAATTCATCCCTTTCAATCCCCTAGCATGGGGGTGTTGACACCATTAGAGTCTGTTTCTTTTTTTACTGTTCTTCACATAGATCTCATTAGTAGTATGTGTAGATTCTAGCTTCCTTCCAGGCTAGTTCCGCTTCTAATCTATGGTGTGCCTTTAGCCTTAGGTGTGCTTTTAGTATTAGGTGGACCTTTAGCAGGGGCAGAACTAGAAAATTTTCTAAGGGGTATCAAACGTACATAATATATTTTTAGGGGTAGGTAGCACATGTACATAAAAGCCAAAAAATCCAAAATTTTTCACTCGCGTACGGGTTTAAGAGGTGGCACGTGCCACCCCTGGACCTTAATTAGGTCCGCCCCTGACCTTTAGTCTTAGTCCTCTCTACTTTAGCTTCAGAAGCTTTTATGTGCTCACAATCCTATTATGTGTTCTTTTATCGGCCCTTTTATCTCCTTATGATACCAAGGCTTGTGCTTTATGCTTTACACCTTGCTAAGTGATAATCTTCTTTTATCTGCTCATAATACTTGTTAATTGTTACGTGTATGTCACGTGCATTTTTTTAAAGAAAATAATGAAAAAATAACAATTATATAAAAGTTCCTGAGCCAGGGGTCTCGCTGAGAACAACATCTTTATCCTGTCGGTTAATGGTAATGTTTGTTTCGGTCTCACCCTCCCTAGACTATATTGTTGAGTGGGATTTGCTGGGTACATGTGTTTCTTTGTTTTCTAGGCTTGCGCCTTTTGCTTTAATTAACCTTTTTTTTTCCTACAAGGGTATATTCTACTACCTTTCCCCTCGTTCTCTTTCACCAATCTGGGAGTCGGCATAAACTCATAATGGTGCTAATGGGTAGATTGTTTGAATGGATTGAGTGATTTGAGCAGGATTATCGTGTTATTTATTTAGCTAGAACTATATTTTAGTAAGACATCTCTGGTAACAAGGAGTCAAAAGACACTTGTACTAACAAATATACAAACACTTGCGTTCATCATTTTTTCCCACCTAATTAATTTTGCAGGTTTTTGATGGAGAAGGAGCTCATGAGCATAGGAGACAGATTTTGCCTTCATATAAAGCTCACAGAAGAAGATTCTCACCATGGGTATCCGCTTCCCGGGGAGCAACGAAGAGTCCAGTAGGAAGATCACATCAACTCATTTCAGATACCTTGACTAAATGTAATGTGCCGGTTAGTAACCCTTTGTAATGCACACCAAAGCAGCAGTTTAGTTTTAGTTACATCTTTTTAATATTGCTTTCATTTCTTTCATTATTTAACAGAATATAACAGGTATAATTGTCACATTATTTTTCTAGCAGAATGCTAGTTATATCCTTTGACCGGTAATTTATGGGAAGTTTAATCAATCTTAGCTATTCTTTTTTAGAAGTGCATGATTATTTTGGGACATATTAATAGACTTAGTAATTCGAATGTTGGAAGGGGATTTAAGCGCAACGGTAGGCAACACATAGATCCGAGATACAGGAATCACCACTGGGTTTACCCGCCAGGCACTCCAAACTTGATATTACGATACAGAAGAAACACCACGTAATTCATAATAGGAGTCCACAGATCACCTCCCAAACGACCAAGAATTAGGATAGCAATGGAAGAATTTTATCTCAAAAAAATAAGAGATATTATGTTTGAAGTAATTTTTCTGCCCCCTTATTCATTGCATTTCATTACATATAAGAAAGTCTCTCATGCCAATTGCAATTCTACGTAGGAAAGAAATAAAATGCCAAAAATAAACAACAGAAAACTTGGAATTAAGTAAATATATGTTCTGAACGAAACTTGGGAATCTCCATCAAGATGCCAGTTGGATATGATTGACCCATTTCTGCCCTGATCCATTAGACTCATAGAGCCTAGAGGTCTGTTTCCGATCCAATATTACCGGTGACTAGTTTAACGGCTAGTGGATTTGAATTGGTAGCGGGTTGGCTATCTAAGGATGTAATGGAGGGAGAATTCGCTTTTAAATATAGTTTTTATCATCTTATTTTTTTTATTATTATTTATTTATTTTTTGTGAACGGCATTTTTTATAATCTTATTTAACACACTACTTATTTTTAAACTAATAAAAAATGGACAAAATCTTAACGCGTTAAGTACCCTTTTGTCATGTTTCAACCTCTTACATTCGCATAAAGATTGGGAGATGTCTTGACAATATAGCAATATAGTGGGGATGGCCTTTATATAATGATAGTTCTTAAGAAAAATATGAATGGGGGAAGAGTAGCATGGTCTCAATCTATGATTTCCAAACTTGTATTTTGATACAAAAAATAAATCACACTTTCATAGCTACACACGGATATTGTAGGATCAGGTCACTGAGCATGGGTTAAATATTTATATTAAGAAAGTCAGATTTCTTTATCCTTTGATCTTTTGGTTAATAATCATGTTTATATTTATTTTAGAAAATACTGATATTTAAAGAGTAGTTGTAAAGCAGTAATTTGAGTCGGATTTTTACTGGGCATGTTTGTTTTGTAAAGCAGTGATGTTTATATACGTGAGAAGATATGCAGGTTGTGAAGATTCCAGCTCAAGAAGCAGACGATGTTGTGGCTACACTGGTTGAGCAAGTCGTTGAAAAGGGATATCGTGCTGTTATTGCTTCTCCAGACAAAGATTTCAAGCAGCTCATATGTGAAGATGTGCAGCTAGTTATGCCTCTTCCAGATTTAAAAAGATGGTCCTTTTATACATTGGACCACTACATAACTCAGTACAAGTGTGACCCAATTTCTGATTTAAGTCTCAGTAAGCATACATACACTTTCGATATATCTGCTACCTACATTTCCTGTACATGAAAAAAAAGGAAAAGGGGGGGGGGGGGTGGCGGAAAGTTGGTATTTTGAAGTGTTGTTGAATCTTCTAAATCGACTTATTCTAGGTGAAATTATTTTTATTATATGGTAGTAATCATCATACTTGGAACATTTTTCATTAATTCGAAGAAATGGACAGAAGAATGTTGGTTCAAAAGCTTTAAAATGGTGATGGTGAGTTGATGTTAAGATTTATGAACTTGTTTTATGTTTACAAATTCTAATGACTGCTGGTGTGTCAAGGGTGCATTGTGGGTGATGAAGCTGATGGTGTTCCTGGAATCCAGCATTTGGTACCTGGTTTTGGCATGAAAACTGCCCTGAAACTTCTAAAGAAACATGGTTCATTAGAAAATCTACTTAATGCTGCAGCTACAAGAACTGTTGGCAAACCTTATGTCCAAGATGCCCTTACAAAGCATGCTAGCCACTTCCGGAGGAATTATGAGCTTCTTTCCTTGAGGAGGTAACGTGTCGTGTGTAAGTTTTATTTATTTAGTAGACAGGTGTTTTTCACCATTTGGACATGTTTTTCTCCCAAAACATAAAAAAGAAAACCCCAAATCGACCTAGTTTTGCCCTTTATTATATTTATTATTAGGCAACATTTATGGCTTTTGTTTTTCACTTTTGTATTCTAGGGATGTTGACATTAGGCTGCAGGAAGACTGGTTGCATAAGAGATGCATGGATAATGATTTGGAAACTGTATCAAACTTTCTTAATTTGTTAGGCGGAACTCGAAGGTGAAAGAGATGTAAGTCAAGTGGCTAGGCTTCCAACTGTGAGTAATATATACTTCATCTTAGGTGGAAAAAATGCGCAATTGAACCTCTGTTATGCAAGGAAGTCAAGTTTTTTATCGATCTTGATCGAGTCAAACACTATATAGTTGAGTTCGAGTTTATAAGAACTTGACTCAGTTTTCTTATGAATATCCATTCTCTATTGTTGTCTTATTATTAATCAATGCACATCCATTATAATCAGTATGCAAAAGGTTCAGTCAGCATTGGAAGTAACTAACCTTTTGTTTCAATTTCACTCTGATCATAGACTTCATCTACAGTGGTCACCCTTCTCAAATATCTTAGCCTTTCTTTGCATGATCTGAAAAGCTGGACATAAGTGATTAGTTATCAAGGTGAAATTTATAATTATTATTTTGCAAGTATATACTTAATTTTGAATAAAACTTGTAGATACCTTTGTTTTGGCTTTGGATAGTTAAAGCTATATATGTGAAGCTCGGTCTTGAGCTCATTTAAACTCGGCTCGATACGAGCTTAGGTGGCTCGCGAGTCGTGACTACATCCGTTGGTATTCTATCTTCTCGACAACGCTGATGGGAGTCATCTTACTTTTCCTAGTTTTTCTACATGAAACGTATGCAGAACTTTTATTGATATATAAATATAGGGTCTTTTATATATATACCATTCCTAAGTCATTTTATTACATATATACCCAAACCTAAACTTTAATTACATATATTTTCTTCCTAAACCCATTCATTTCAAAAAAAACTTATTAAATGACTATTATACCCTTAATGAGTATGTACATATTAGTCCCTTCTAATATCATAAAATACATATTTATCTAAAAAAATAAAAAATGCCCCCTCTTCACCTTATATATTATACATTTATATTATATTTTTACATTCTAATCTCATTAATTACTTCACTAAACTTTCTAAAATCTATATGATGTAGTCTGTACAATACAAAAACAATAAAGAGAAAGAAGAGAGAGATCCCATCACTTTCTTCTCCCCCCATCAATCGAAGCCAGCTCCTCCATCCGGCAACCTTCATCCGACCGGCTACCTCTGCCGGTGTTCCTCTGTATGTCGGCGGCCTCCTCCCTCCCCATTCAAACCCAACCCACAACGGTGGCAACCTCTCTTGTTCGAGTGCATCTAGCAGCAACCCATAATCGCGATTACTGTGGTGCCTGTCGCTAGCTCCGGCGAGCCCAGCAACAACCCACGGTGACCCACACCGGCTAACCTACAACCACCTCTCCCTCTTTTCGATTTCACGGCGGCCCTTCGTTTCCGATGACGGCAGGGTATTTCCAAGTGGTCTGCGACCACCATCGCATCTCCGGCCACCTCTGAATCATATAGATGATAGAGCTCGATTTTGGTAAGAAACCCGATTTGGATTCGGCTCTTGTGTTAAGTTTCAAGTTCATAGCTATATACTTTCTAAAAAATCCGATTGTACAGATTTGCTATATTTCTTTTATTTCTTTTTTCGTCCTAAAATTTAGAAGGGTTAGTTATGTAATTTCATTAGTAAAAGGGGATATATGTAATTAATGTTTATGGTTGGGTATATATGTAATAAAGAAGCTTAATAAGAGGATATATATAAGAACTCCAGAAATATATAACTAATCCAACTCAACACACGGGCGAAGGTTACTTGTGGCTAGCCTCGGGCCCTGTCGTTTTTCGCTTAGAAGTCTCAACTAGATGTTTAATTCATCAAAAAAATTTATATTTATTAAGTTGGTCCCCACTTAAAATTTTATATGTATTAAGTGGTCCCCACTCAATATATATATATATATATATATATATATATATAGGTTTGGGGTAAAATACATCCAGCAAAAACGCTACATCCATTGCGGATTCATCTGGGGCGTCCATCAAGATCATCCAACAGCCAGGATCTATGGTGTTTCCGCCTATGGTGTTTTTTCCCGCCACCGAAAACACCATAGGCGGAAACACCATAGATCATGGCTGTTGGATGATCTTGATGGACGCCCCAGATGAATCCGCAATGGATGTAGCGTTTTTGCTGGATGTAGGCTAACTCGACTCTATATATATATATATATATATATATATATATATATATATATATATATATAGGTGAAAGTTCAAATAAAAAGGCTTTTTTCCGTGCGAAGGAAGGGGAGGCCGACGCATGGCGTTTCTTTTTTGGATGTGGAGGGACATTTTTGTCAATTTAAAGTTTTTAATTAAAATATACGGAAATTACGTCACAACGTTTTTTCATGCGGTTGCGTTATTTGTTGTAAGGTGCTTTATATCGAGTTTCTTTACGCGTCAAAATAAAAACAACATGCGTGATTACAAAGAGTCAATTAACTAATTTTTTTAACTTATGTTCATGTTTTTTTTCTTTTTGTAAGAGTTTTTATTTAATAATTGCGTAATTTAATTTTGTTGTTTTTATTTTGTTTATATATTTTTTTTGCGTGAATAACTTTTTTTGTGTTTTAATTATATGTCGTTGCGTGGTTTGTTGTGACCTTAAATTTATGAGTTATTTCATGCGAGAAATTATAACTAAAATGCGTGATAATAGAATCTCAAAATTTTCGAAACATATGTTCATGTATTTTCAGCTGGTGTCATACACAATTATAGTGTGCGTAATAATGCTGTATTTTATTGTTACACTTGCCTATTTTTAAAGTTGTTTTTGTTTTTTTGCAGAATCATTGATAAGGTTAAGTAGTTTTGTTTTAGTTTTTTACTAGAGTTTTTTGTGTTTGCGTGATTTTTTTTTAATATCTGCGTAATTTTATTGTTTGCGTGATTTAGTTGTAGTTTGCGTAATTCTAAGTTCGAATTGTTTTTTATATATTACTGGTTAGTACTCAACATAAATGAAGAAATACAAAAGAATTATTATTATTATTATTATTATTATTATTATTATTATTATTATTATTATTATTGTTATTATTATTATTATTATTATTTGATAACAGGGATACATTTCTATTGATAGGCTTGTAAAAAAGACTTTTTTAACTCAAGAGAGGCACTCATAGCCTCATGTATTTTGTTTATTGTTTCCATCTGCTCCATATCCGTTTTGTCCTGGTCTATCATGAACAAGCGGACAATATCTTGATGTGAATTCTTTGACAGACTTCTTATCTTCTGCGTGATTTCTTCTCTGGCTTGCGTGTTTTCTTGGAGGCTTTCGAAACTTTGTTCGAGGACGTCTATCAGCAGTTTCTCCTTGTTGTACTCCAGCATTTTTGCCGAGTTAGTTTCTCCTTGAGAGCGTTGTTGTTGGCTTCTGTGGTGTTGGAGGAAGATGAAGACATTTTTTCGCTTATCTGTGTATTTGTGATTTGATGTGTAATTTAATGAACCGTGTTTGCGTGATTTCAAAATGCAATCGAGTGCCTAGTTTTATAGACGGTGGATGATGAGATTCGCGTGGTATTAAATGCGTCACCTGTATTTTTATTTATTACCGTATTAATGGGGACGGTTGGGGGATGTGAAATGGAAGCGATTTTAACTTTTTTTATATCTGAGTTTATTATGTAATTTTTTTATCCGACGATTTATTTTCCCTCCATTTTTTTGTTTTATATATATATATATATATATATATATATATATATATATTATGTCTTTCTTCATGCACATTACTAACTCGACGCACAAAGTCCTCAAATCCCCCATATATCCTAGACCTAAATTTAATCTTCTCATCCTTTCAACATAAAAAGAAGAATGGCTTCTTCTTCATCGAACCCTAACTCTGCGTCTAAAAACGCAGTCATGCAAATGATTGAACAAATGCATGCGAAAGAATCGAAGGATGATCGCATAATGCGTAATTCGTTCTCCATGATCAGGGGTCTTACTGTCAACAGCATCCAAGGCCACATCAGGATGCTTCAGGAGCTTGTGGATGAGCCGGAGTCCTCGATGAAAGAGGCTGCTGCTGAGTATATTACTCAGCAGCTGGAGCTGAAGGAGGAGATGCATACCCTCCTTAGTGGTGTTGTCGACATCACCATTAAGAAGGGTAAGGACAAGGTGGAGGCTGTTGAAATATTTAGGAAGATTTAGGCACCCATTATATTTTGGGTTTTTTTTGATGTTTTTATGATGTTTTTTGATCTTTTCTACTTGTAAATTTTATAAATATTAATATTTAATATATGGCACCGTTTTTTTAATCTATTATATGTTGTTTGAATTATATTGTTTGCGTTATTTTTATTTGAACATCATGCGTTTTTTTATTAAGTGTGAAATCAGGTGGTTTTTGTGAGTTTTTTGGAGTGTATGCGTGGTTTTTAGAACAACTTGCGTGATTTTTAAATATAATGCATTAATTTTTAAGTATCTTAGGCTATTAATGCGTGATTTTTTAACAGGTGGGGTTATGTTCTGTGGTGTTTGCGTTGTTTTTAATATCAACATGCGTATTTTTAAGTGTAAGACAGGTAGGTTGTGTTTTGTGAGTTTTTAGAGTGTATGCGTTATTTTCATATCAAATATGCGTTATTTTTATCTATAAAACGTAAGTGTGCGTTATTTATTGGAATACATGCGTTTTTTTTATAATTAAGTGTAAGACATTTATAGTTTGGTTTGTGTTTTTTTGAGTTTATAAAAGTGTATGCGTGATTTTCTATTTCGATAATGCGTAAT